>JAUYWG010000056.1:6760323-6788200 GCA_034779775.1 Enteromius afrohamiltoni | reverse complement strand
TATATATAAAAGAATTATTAGTTATATGCATTGCTAACTTAATTTGGACAACGTTAAAGGCGGTTATATCGGCTTAATAATCCTCCTTAAATTCCAGATTTTCAAATAGTTGTGTCTCTGGCAAATATTATCCTATCCTAATAAACCATATATCAATGAAAAGTTTATTTATTTAGCTTTCAAATGTATAAATATCGATTTCAAAAAAATCTACCCGTTTGACTTGTTTTGTGTATCAGGGTCACGTAAAAGGACACGAAACAGAAGATCTGTTTTTAAAGATACAACTGTGAGCACAACTTCCCTGCAATGCTTTGTTGAATGCTTAGCGTTCTTTTGTTTTATTTAATATGCGGTTTATTATGCAAGAACATTTGTTTACCTCACAGTGTGATGATTAGCCAATTTAGTACTGCAGTTAGATTGATTGTTTCTTCCTCCTCCCCTCCCTCCCAACTGCTGATTCATTCCTTGTATAAAAGAAAACCAGCTGATGTAATACCTAAATAGCACAAGTTAAGCCACGCTGAGAACTGGAGAATTGGGTCAAGTTTGTTTGATTAATTATCCTGTTATGTTCAGTTGTGTTTAGAGCCCATAAAAAGTCATGATCATAAAAGAACTGTGAGTGTGTGCTTAATCAGAAGGCTCGATCTCAAATCGCTGCTTATAATATATAATATCAGCCACTTTTTGGATTTACTGCATATAGGCCTGCGTGTAAATATTATGTAAATAATCTATTTTGGTTTCATTTTGATTGTGTCTCGTGTGTTATTACATTGTTGGAATATTTACAGCTACTTTGATCGCAGTGTATCTGTATCTATATAGACCAATGTAGTCCAAATCAGCTAAGCCATATCTGTTAGATTCGGGTTAGTTTGACCCAGATGATAACACATTGCTTGTGGTACAACGGTTTACCGATTTGGATAGGATTTTTGGAACACAGCTACAATATGAACTTCTTAGAATATGCAAAATATTTGGTTTTCTGATGCTAAATTGGTACACGATGTGCATGACGTTGTTGTATGTTTCAGTACTTAATATTTGAATACATAATTTACATATTAGTTTGGTTTACACAACCCTTTAAAGATTTTGGTCAGCAAGACTTTTTGTTTGTTTTTTTTAAAGGCTGAATTTATTGGATCAAAAATACAGTCAAATAACTGGAATTTAAAATAAGTTTTTAAAATATATATTTTGAAATGTAATTATTTCCTATGATGACAAAACTGAATTTTCAACATTTACACTCATGATCCTTCAGATATTATTCTAATTGGCTGACTTAATAAATAATCATTGTTTTTAATGTTTAAAAAATGTTTAACCCATGATTATTTTGAAGTTCATGAGAATTCATTTAAATAAAAAAATCATTTGTAACATTTTATAAAATGCAATTTAATGCATCCTTGCTGAATAAAAATACACATTTATTAAAAAGAAAACAAACCTTAAAGGCCTCAAACTTGTTGCGAGTACAAATACATACTACATGAGAGTGTGTATTGTTGAGGGACTTATCAGAATGTGTATCTCTGTGCAGTGAATGAGGGTCATGGTTAGACACAGTCCATTCCCTTCACTGGCCCCCTATCAAGGTCCGGTAACCTCCGAAACCCAACCGACATGCATGATTCGGTTTCCTTTCATTATCTCATCTCCCTCTCTCCGTCACTTTTTCTGATATTCCCCCTCTCCCGTCTCCTCACCTCTTACCTTTCTCTATCCATTACCTGAATAACAACTTAAATGGGGAGGTAACGTCTACATATTCTCTCTCTGCATTTCTTGTTCTCCCTCCTCATTTTTTCTCCTGCAGTAAGGATAGCATAGAGAATGAATCATGTTGTTCTGGAGTGCAGTGGAACAGTCTGTACACCCAGTCCTTACCAGAGGTCAGCTTTGTGATGGAGTTAGTAATAGCCATGCGGCAGACTGCACTTCAAACTGGCCAGCTCCCTTCACTGTGGAGAATTAGTGTCAGTTAAGGTGTATATATTGCATCGCATAAACCGGAGCGCTGATAACATGCCTTTTAACCTGCTGTACTCTGGCCTGACGGTGAACCGTGTCTGTTTGCTTTCAGAGGGGCGGACATTGTCAACAATGTTTGTTTGGCAAATCTCTATCATAACTCGGTAGTTATAAATGACAGGTGTGAATGGCTTTTATTGGATTTTTTTTTTTTTTTATGCAAGAATAACATGAAATACCATGTAAATGAAATGCTTCGTGGCTTTTTGTGTTGACGATCTTCCACAGTCTAAATACGGCGTGATTACATGATGTTCTTTCATCTTTATTTTGCATTAAAACTAGTAGTAAACTCGTGTTTTTACAGCGATCTGTCACATAGCATTTGTTGTTTAATATTTTTATAAAAGTACTTTATCATTAACAGTAACAATATATAAAAACGGACGTTTCCAATCATGCTTTATTTTAAAACAATGCTGTATTTTTTTTTAGTACACATGCATACTGGACCGAAAAATCCAGTATGAATACGTGTATCACTATACACTATGTAGGGAACAGAGCGGTTTTGTAAATTTGCCTAAATAGTGGTCTAGTGTTCTATATATCTCCCTCTTTGTCTGAGTAGTTTGGATTAGGTCTGCATAGTCAGAGGCAGTATGATCGCTCTTAAACTCATCTTGCGAGTCTACAAGATAATCCTAATCCCCTTAGACAAAACACCAGACCATCTGGAGCTACTGCAGGCTGAAAAAGGCAGCTAATATACACGCCACAGCCAGACGCTGATAGTAACTTAACACGCAACCAACACAACGACTACAGACAGGCATTTGTTTCATCTACTTAATTCTTGTTAACTGACTAGATGTAGCTGCAGTGTTTAATAGTGAAGGCAGACTAAAAACCCTCATCGGCCCTTGTTTGATAATGAATGTGAATAATATTTACCATGAATTAGGGTAAGGGTAGCCGTGAAGCTGTGGCAAGGTTTTTGACGCAAACATAGCAGTTTTTAATCTTCGTTTTACCATCAACTCATTTGAGAACCTGTGATACGGGACAGTGTTGACATTCCAAATATCCATGACTTCAGCACTAGCACTTGTTTTTAACACCGTAACGGTGCTGTCAACTGGAAAACGCATTACTTCCTGGCAGAAGACATCATGTTCTCTTCATTAGAAAGCTAGGAGATATCTCTCAGATTTAGCCCTAACCCAAACACAAGGGGCTAATGCCACACTTTAGCGAAGGCCGGGTTCTTTTCAATCTTTTCACATTCACCGTCTCAAGGTTGTAATTTGTGGCATTTCTTCGCATTTTTCTCAGCTGGATTCCTGATGGCTATTTAGTCTGGTTTGAATGTTTATCATGTTGTTTGCTTCTCAGCCGAATGAGTCTGGAGTTCAGTTTGGACAGGAAATGAGGGAAACCTATCAGTATTGTCTGGACTGTGTAACTTTAACTCAATTAAGCGTACGTTTATACCATTGTTTAGTTCCTCTTTGTGCCTATGTGGTGGTCAGATACTGGCAGGGTGGTTGGGACGACCCGTTTCCTTGTTTGAGTTGGCTGCCGGCCTGTCTGCTACTTTGTGCCCCCATTTGACCTTGATCCATAGGTGTCCTGCCACTTAACAATACATTTACGTCTGTAATGCTCTCGCTTTACAATTCCCTAAACGCTCTATGGATCCTGTTTTCCCAACCCGTGGTAGGTTCATCACTGGCGGAATCGCAGATGAAAGCAGGCAGCAGAATGTTCTCCATGGCATCTCCAGACTCTGTCACATCTATCACACGTGCTCAGTGTGAACCTGCTTTCATCTGTGAGGAGCACAGTGGCGAATTTGCCAATCTTGGTGTATTCATTTTTCATATTTCCCACAAATTTTAGCATCTTTATACATGAAAATATGTAACGGCCCTCATATTTTAAGAACAGATTCCTTCTCAGGAGGATCATCATATCTGAGCGGACTAAGTTACATGCAGATGATGAAAAGTAGCTTTGTCTGAACCATTTTCTTTTTTGGAGTCCTTGGCAGGAGTAGAATAACAAGAAGCTGGTTTATGTAACTGTTCTGTTAAAATGTTTTTTACAAGCACAGACACTCTCCCACAACTTCCATTTGTACTCCTTTCTCTGGCCACTGTTTGTGTCCTTTGGTCAGTTAATGTGCTTGAGGAAGCCTGCTGGTCTAATGCAGGATATCTCTGGACTTGTGTTTGTTGTCAGAAGCCCTCTCAGGCTTACGGGAAGCAGCCACCTGTTAAACACGCTGCTGACTCACTCTGGTTTTGTTTGACAGGATGCACCACACACATATGTTCTCATCCATACTTACTGCCAGCTGGCTAGGCATTAGAGATTCTTAACTCTTACACTGAAGATGCACTTGAATATGTTCTTTTTAACTTTTCCCCCAACATCTCACTCTCTTGCTCCCTCTGTTACTAAGGCTAAACCTCACTTCCTTCCTGCCTTTAGAGAATTGGAGGATGAGAGCAGTGGTGGGTGTAAATAGGACCCATGCCAGACTGAACTCGGCCTTGGATGTTTCAATAACGTTTTAGCTCTTTTCATTGCAAGACTGAATCTGCGTCTTTAGTTCTGTTCTTCCCAAGCTCCCACTCGCACACTTGCTGTCTCTCTTTCTCACAGTCAAAGAAGAAAAAAAAAAAACACTCCTCCATCACAGATTTGCATAATTTTCGCCTCATGAGCAAGTTGCATTCTCACATAACTCTTACGTCAATGTGCTTCACATTTTCTGTTGTGTTTTTGCTGTTAATTATGCAGGAAGGACGCACTGGCTGAAGGATGATTTAAGACATTTGCCATTTTATCAGAATAAGCATTAACATTATTTGGCTTGTACGGTGTATTTTAAATGGTGTTATACTTTTTTCTATTAAAATGTAATTAATTCCTGTGTAAATGTAATTTTCAGCATCATTACTTCAGATTTCAAAGTACTCCAGACCTAAACAGTAGTATAAAAAAAATAAAATAAATAAATAAATAAATATATATATATATATATATATATATATATACATACATACACATTGTTACTTCATTTTAGTTATATAAACATGTTTGGTTTGATAAAACGAGAGAAAAGTTTGCTCAGGCGAACTACAATTCCCATCAGCCCAAGCGTGCTTTATGGTCTGTTGGCAATACAGATGAGTGTTGCCAACTTAGCGACTTTCTTTATATTTAGCGACGTTTTCCCTAAAAGTGACTAGCGACAAATCTAGAGACTTCTTGGACAAACCTCAGCGAGTCTCCGGTACTGCTGCGCGAGGACTTGTTCTCTCTGCCCGTGTGCACCTCTCTCTGAGTCTGTTCTGTTCAGCGAGAGGCTGAGAGGAGCAGGGCTTTCAGTTAAAATAGATATTATGTTGATTTACATACAAATAGAGCCAAAATCACAGCATAGCCATTGTCTATATCTTATGTGTACATGGTTTCATTATTAGGAATTATCAATATAATTATAAACGATTATAAATAAGGATTTTAATCTAGATTAACATCTTGTAAGGTAGAGCTTGTTCAGTGGGCCTTATAATGGCGTGCATTTCAGTTTTTATTTCATATTCATTCTGTTTTTCTGACAACAGAAACCATTAAATAGATCAGTGAAAACCGTTATATTGAGAATTAGGGTGCACTGAATAACATTATGTGACCACAGAGAAGCAAGATAATATGATACTACGACGTAATGAATATGCAAATTGATATATGACATCATCTAGCAATCTAAAGTGGTTTTAAATCGGATGGTCAGATCGATTTTTTTTTTTTTTTTTTTTTTTTTTTAATGTAAATGATTCAATAAATACCGTACCGTGCCATTCATACCGAGGTATTACCATACCGTGAAATTTTGATACCATTACATCCCTAATATATAATGTATTCTATTTGCTCATTTCTATGTAGCCCCAATTATAAATATATAAACATAACCCTAATGTCAAATAATGCCATTAAATTACTAAATTATATATAATTAATTATTATTATTAACTGCTTAGGCTAACCAAAACTCGTCATAGCACTTGCTGCTTATTGCTGTTTTGTTGGTTTTAATTTCTTCTATTGTCTTCATTTGTAAGTCGCTTTTGAATAAGAGTTTCTACTTAATCTAATAAATACACTTAAGAAATGTATTAATCATGTAAGAAGAGCATGTAGTAATTTTAGCATCATTACATAAAGCAGTTTGACAGTGTGCTACGACTGACCAATCACAAATCAAGCATACCTTGACATTTATGCAGCTGTTTTATAACTTCGCTGCATGTAGTTGCAATTTTGCTAACTGTGGCAGTGTACTGACTCAGAAGTGTGCAGAAACTTGCTTTTTAAAAAATAAATAAATAAAAGCCAGCGTTTTCTGTAGGTGTCAGAGCATTCCGCTGTCTGATTGGGTGAAGCAGACGCGTGTTGGCAATGCGAAGTGGAATACTTCATTCTCAAGCTAGGTCAGAGAGGACGCATGCCGCTGATATGAAGTGAGGGGCCTGCAGGGAGACATCTGAGGTTCCGCTGTCTGCTTTATGTGTGCGTGTCTGTCCTTGTGAGAATGCTGCCGCTATTACGAGGAAACTGAGGGCAAAGAGTGCAGTTTAGACGCATTTACTAAGTGGGCGCCTTTATGAGTGAGCTTAATTACCTTGTGTTTGCACACTTAAAAAATGTCTCGGTGGGGAACAGTATGAACCCAAACAGTTTTTGGAAGCCGATTTGCATATTAATGTGCTGTAAGAGCGTGCGCGTGCATCCAGATGCTGAGTTTCGTGTGACTTTGGCGTAGACTGTTACAGCTCTGCAGATTTCCTGCCGTGTTATGTAATCCGAGGGCAGTGGGTTTTTTCCTGCACTTTTTTTCCCCCTTCCTTGAGCAGCGCAGCTCCTCTCTTCCAGAACTTCCTGTTTTCTCAGTGGCCCACTGAACCCTTTCCCAGAGACAGGATGAGAGGCGCTCAGCTGGAAGATACGCCCACCGTGACTCACAGAGCGGGTTTTCCCCCAAGTCCCCAGACTACTACTCTGCCTTTGCACGTATTAAAAATAATTTGCATCATGAACACTTAGGATATCGTAACCAGAATTTGCCCTGTGCTTTGTATTCTGCTCATGTCTTTTTTGTGAAGTAGTGCTGAGGCGATCATCACTGTTGTTACTCCTCATATTTAGGATTACGGTGTCCTCCTATAAAGCCTTTTATATTTTATTATCAGTTTAAGACATTTGTGTGAGTGGCTCTTTTAGAAGACAAAAATTGTGGTTCTTTGGCATTAATGCAAAAATCTTTTTATAGAGTTTATAATCATTTAATAGGACAGAGCTGGAGTGTGTGTGTTGAATGTGGACTAGATGAGGTAAGGCAGGTGTGGCGGTCAGTCTGGTTATGATTGTTGGCCTGCGGCTAGAAAGTGTGGGATCAACAGCTGAAGGAATGGAAACACTTTTGTGCCCAGTCACATTCACTTCATACCACAACACTGTTAAGTAATTCCTGCTATTCAGTTTGTTTACAGTTCCCAATCTCTGTATTTTTATAGCCTACTAAATGAAAAGTATATTAGTATTAGTTTACTTTCATCTTATTGGTTTAATTGTAGCACTTTGGTTTAAAGCTGTTTGCATGTCCGACAGGTGTTATGCAGTTAACAAAAAAAAGCTGGTCCACAGAGTTTTTTTTATATGTACAGTGTGTGTACTTGGAAATCATGGAGGGGTCTAAAATTTTTTAGCATATGTGCATTTGCACTGTGAGAGCGAGAATCTAAAAAGAAAAATCCGGAAATCACAATTTTTTTTTACAATTTATTTTGGAATTACTGTGTCAAATAAGTATTTGATCAATTAAGTCAAAAAATTTAGAGAAGCCTTTAACAATAACACAGGTCAAACGGTTCCTGTAGTTCTTCACCAGGTTTGCACACACTGCAGGAGGGATTTTGGCCCACTACTCCATATAGATCTTCTCTAGATCTGTCAGGTTTTGGGGCTGTCGCTGAGCAACACACTCGGCTTCTTCCAAAGATTTTCAATTGGATTTAGGTCTGGAGCCACTCCTTGGTTTTCCTGGCTGTGTGCTTTGGGTCACTGTCATGTTGAAAGACCCAGCCACGACCCATCTTTAATGCTTTTTGCCCAATATGTCACCTGTTCTTCATCATCATCTTAATACAGTGCAGTTGTCCTGTCCAACACGGCGAATGGAGATAAGACCAAAAAGTTCTACTTTGGTCTCATCTGACCACAGGATTTTCTCCCATAACTCGTCTGGATCATTTAGATGGTCCCTGGCAAACTTCAGACGGGCCTGGACATGGGCTGACTTAAGCAGGGGAAGGACAAGAAAATATGGTCATATTACACCAGGACAAGAAAATATGGTCATATTACACCAATTTTAAAGTCTCTGCACTGGCTGCCTATTAGATTCCGCTCCTTTAGCTCCTGCATACCTAACTAGTCTTCTAACATGCTACAATCCATCACAATCCCTATAAGAACTCAAAACTCTGGACTGTTGGTAGTACCAAGGATAGCAAAGTCCACTAAAGGAGGTAAAGCTTTTTCACATTTGGCTCCCAAACTCTGGAACAGCCTTCCTGATGACGTTCGGGGTTCAGACACACTCTTTCTGTTTAAATCCAGATTAAAGACATCTTTTTAGCCAAGCATTCTAATAATTCATCTCAACTTTTCCTTCAGTTATATCCGATCAGATTTTCATTATTAATCTTTTAGCTCTGGTTTAACAAATCTTCATTTTCTTAGTTTGAACAGCAGCTAGGCTAGTTTTGTTCACATTTGTTCTGTTTCTACCATGGGATTGTCATCCCGTGGTAACTAGAATTTCACAAGCTCCAGTCTGGATCCAGAACACTTAAGAAGAGATAATGCCAACCCAACAGAGGACTTCAGATGATGCCAACCCTGGAACAACACACAGCACTACCGAACTCTGCTACTAATTTATAATGTTCCTTGTCTGTTTGATTACGTGATTAATTGATCTTTACTTCACATTTATGCCATATGTACACGTACAAGCTACTACTACATACTGTAAAACATTACTTTGGTGTAAAGCTGATTTGCAATGATATGTATCACGAAAAAAAAAAGTTTTTGTTCCATCAGATTGAAAAAAGTTATTTTGAAAGTGATTACAAGCAAGAGTTTTTGCCTGGGCAGAGCATGGTTTCATATAGTGTTTCTTTGTCTTTATAGTATGTTGGCTACTTTTCCTTTAAATTTTTTATATATTTTTTTTAAAGACATGTAGCTCTGCCACTTTTTAGCACTACATTCATTGTCTTCTTTTTATTTTTAGTTCCACTGCAAAAGTTGAGACACTCACTTCGAACCTTATTGTTTAGGATGATTTTTATTAACTATACAATTTGGAAATCCACTTCAACAGCATAACACTCTTTAACAGTTATTCTAAAGATGACTCTGCACAATTTTCTCCAGCATTAAAGATACTGGCCTTATGCATCATTTTTCATCCTTTGGTGTGAATGGATGTTAAATAATGACAGAAATATTACTTTGGGTGAACAATCGTTTTAACAAATAACCGGGTTTTATGTATATTCTTTTTTTATTCAATTCCTGCATTCTCAATATCACTTTCAATCCTGTTTGTCTTCCTGTTAACAAAAGCCAAGAACATCATGTCATCATTCACCAGAAAGTGACATCACAACGCAAACATCAGTAACAGTCTGGCTTTAGAAGTAAATATCTTCTTCAAAAGGTGAATTGATTTTAATAATTTATAAATCTTTAAACAGTCTGACTGTGAGCTACAGGTTTGTAACCAATTATATATTCTGTATCATTAAAGGCTTAAATATTGAAAGAAAAAAAATAAATATATATATATATATATATGTGTGTATATACAATATTATTATTATAAACCAAACCAAATTCTTTCTTTTTTCAGTAGCTGAATAAAAGTAATTTATAAACTTTTTAAACACACAAGGTTGTAATAGTTGAAACCCATCAGCCTGCACTATTAGCTATTTTTAAACAATTGTGTTTAACGACAGTTATTCTGCAAAGGATCTCCACCAATGAGCAGCGTTTCATGCTATTGTGTAAATAGGATGTAATAAAAAAAACGATGAGCTTGAGTATATCAAATTTCTGAAAGTACCGTTTTTTAGAAGCAGTTCCTTAAATTACAATACATCCATATTTTAATAAGTTACCGCCCAAACCGCATAACTGGAATTACTCGTTTATGACAGAATATGCGCGCGAGCAGACTAAAGCCGGCAAAAATCCCGCCAAAGATCTCTCAGCTGTGAAGATAGGCGGTGTATTGCAGAGACGGTTTAGGGAAAGCAGTTTTTCGCAGCCTTGAGGTTGAAGATATCAGTTTGTTCTGTGTCTTTGTTCCCCCCCCCCACCGTCTATGTTTAGTTTTGTCAATATATGGGTCAATATGTAGTAAAAGGCACTCTGTGTGTGTAACGTCCGTCTTAGATAACAGCTCCCCCGTCTCCTTTGTGCCTCGTTTTATTCTCCTCTTTTAAAATAACCTTTTATTTTTCACCTTGTTTCGCGCCAAAACCAGGGACTGAACAATGTGGACTCTGAACATTCCCTTTAACCCCTACAGCGCTGTGTGTGTGTTTCTGATATGTGTGGCATAGCTGTCCACTGTATGCGTCTTTATATGGGTGTGTTTGTTCAACACTATCTCCTTCCTCAAGCCGTGTATGTTAGCGCCTGTGTGTTAGATCAAGGCTGAATGTTTTCAGTGGTTGCCTGGGTACGGCGGGGCCGTTGGCCACTGGTTGCCGCGGGAGACAGGGATGGGCGTGGCCAGAGCCGGTCTGCTGCACTCTAGCTGCAGTTTAGCGCGCTCGCTTTCCCGCCATCAGATCCCGCCATAAGGGAGGGGTTTTGGCACAAAGACAGAGTGCAGAGAGGAGGATTTCCCGCCAAATGCTCATATGTAAATAAGCCCGGGTGGGAGGGGCGTTCAGCAGTTCGCAGCACGGTTAACTCTTTCAGTGCTAGAACGAAGGCTTCATAACCCCTCAGCTCATAAAGATGACTTATCTAAGCACACTGTCTCGCCTTATGTTCCATGTTATATAACTTTGGAAACTTTAGCTCTCACAGCATGTTTTTGTCTGTGAACTTTTAATATATGTAACAAAGAACTAAGGTGTGAGGTTAATGAGTTTACCATGACTGGAACTGTGTTGTTATTTCTTGGCTTACATGTAAAGGTGTTACGGTCCTTATTGCGCATTAGTGTAATTTTCATGCAGAGCTCATGCAAAGATTTTTTGTTGTTGTTATTTTTAAAAATGAATGATCTTTCCATTGCTCTTAAATAGATTTCTGAAGTTAAGGTTGTATGAATTTTTTGTGTTGGCCCTGATAGAGACCGTCTTTGTTGTAGACTTCTCAATGTTCTGCAGCGTTACCTCAGAGGGAGCCTTGTCTATACCGTTTGCAGTAAGAGTTCTTGTGCTTTAACACTAGAATGAGATCTGAACAGTCAAAGACGCACAGGAATTTTTTACCTTTCATACAATGCAAAAGTACTTTTTTTCATATTTTCCATAAATAATGAATGTAAGTTGTGAATATGCCAGTTCATAATGTGTGTGTGTGTACCAAAACTTATATATAACACAACTTGCAATTAAAACTGTTTGTCATTTTTTAAAGCATTTAGCAATGCTTTCATCAAAATGCACTTTATTATATATTGTAATGACTTGATGATAGGCTATGCATATTAATGTATATATACTTTTAAAAACGTTATATACTTTATGTGAAAGTTTAAATACTAATTTGAAACTAATGAAGACTAACTTGAAAACAAAATGTATTTTAATGAGAATATATACAGTAGTCAACATTCAAAGTGGATCAAAACCTTTCATCAAAGTTGTCCTAAAATCTAACTTTGGTGAACTTTTTTGGTTCACTTCAAATGTTGACTTCTGTATATTATATTACAATATGTTTCTATATTATATTTTACAATATGTTTCAATTGTAATTATGCATGTATTTTAGATAAATATATTATATATACATACATTGTATATCTATGCGTAGGTTGGTGTGTAGTCTGTTGTGTGTTCTTACAGAAGTCATTTTTGAATACTTATTCATTTTTTACTATGTTTAAAGCTACTTTTACCTTGTTTCCTTTTAGACACGGAGCAAGCGTAGCCTTCATGTTAATGTTTTGGCTCTGATAGGCCGTGTAACTGCTCTGTTGTTACAGTTGGTGTGGGTGTGGACAGGGCAGGTGGAGGTGATGACAGTTAGGGAATATAACCGCACTTCATTACAGCCCCGTGCCAAGATTTCCCTTGAACAATAGAAAAAGGATATACACAATAACTACATTTGTTAGTTACCTCGATTGGGAGTTATGGGAGTGTACTGATAAAGCAGGCTAATCAAGCGCAGTTCAATGACACAGATGCACGCTCCCATCAACCCTTAAGGACCCCTGTCATAAAACACAGCCGGTAACTGTCACAGGGTCCATGCCCTCCAGATACAAAATTTACTTTCCTCACACTTTACTTTCCTCTTGTCAGGGGGTGAAATGGTCTGCTTCGTGTTGGGACGGTTTGTTCAACTGTCTACATAATGCTTAATTTATCTGGAAAACTCTTAAACATACAGCCAAAGGCACATCCTGGTCCAAAACATGTCATCTTCAGGAAGGGTGATTAGCTTTCTCAATGGACAGATGTGAGATGATGGACTGCCTGTATCTGTACTGGGTCAGCACTGGACGTGTCTAGACATGTCAGCTCGGTTTATGATAGGATAATCAGTCACTGATAAAATATTTATTCTCAGATGGATGAGAGTCTTCAATGCACAAAGGTACTGAGGGCTGCAATAAACATTTAATCCAGCTATGAATAATGCAGAACCAATGACTATAGAGAGCTTTAGCTTGTTCAGTTGTAATTACATTAGGGGTGCGTTCAAGAACCAAGTGGTTAAATCGTTAGACAGCTGTGTGTGTCATTACTTAATTGGTTAATGTGTCACAACGCAAACACAACCTGTGTTAGTTTACAGTGTGAAGAGTTCTTTTCTTCTGTTTTTTAATTATTATTTTTTACAAAGACCTGTGTATGAATCATATGTGTCCACTTTGCCTTAACTCTTTTCACAGCTTTCCAATAATAACTCCACACACATTGACTTTCATCTCCTGTTGTTCTTTTGTCCCAGATTGCTAAAGCTTTCTCTGCTCTAATATCAACCAGACCCTCCCCAGACTCACTGGTGCTTCTGTAAAGACGTGGTAACATTTATGTACGCATGAAATATGTGGGTGTAAATCTTTTAATAAGAGCTAAAATTAAGGTATAAAAATTTTAGCGCCCCTTGATAGTGTAGGGCTGCGAGTATAGACGAGAGGCCTCAATTTTAGTACGTTGCTGCCCCCTTGTGGTTGGATGTCAAAATTAAATACACTATAGCTGAGTGCTGCATTCAAAAAGTCATATTTTTGGAACTGGCATAACAAGTCAAATATTTAAACTGCTGAAATAACTAGTGTTAGCCCAAGAGGAGAACAATACATTTACACAAAGCTCTTTTGTCTAGTGGAAATCAAGTGTAGAGAAAACACAGTTTTCCAATGCACAATATTAATTTTTTTGGTAGTGGTTATGTTTAGTAGTGATAAGCCATCTATGATATAGTCATGCAGAATAAGGCATTAATATGTGCTTTGTAAGTAGGCTAATTATAAACAGCCAGTATGCTAGTTATATTATAACTTGATACCTGAAAATTGAAATAAAAATGATTCGACATCTGTGTGCAAAATGATCACCTAGTTTTAAAATAATTATTTGTATTAATTTTGCTACAGTATTTTTTGTTTGCTGAATCAGATTTTTTTGGGGTGGAAATATACATATTATGCCTGTATTTTTACTTTTTTAATACTTTAAAAAGGTTTTGGAACAGTGTTTTTTGTCTTTTAGGTGTGCATTTATTATAGTATTTTATTAACCTTAAACAGGAAATAAAGCACTTTTCAGTATATTTTAAACTGAATGATGTTTTTCAGTATCAATACTCAAGTCATTAGTCATGATTCTTCAGAAATCACACTAATATGCTGATTTGATGGTTAATATTTTTCATGAATGTTGAAAAAAGCTGTGCTGCTTAATTCACAATTGAGAAGTAATTTGTAAAGTTATGTAACATTAAATAATGAAATATACTTGCCGTCAAGTTGGATGAGTTTAAAGCGTCCTTGCTAATTAAAAAGATAAATTTAAGAAAAAAAACGTCAGAAATGTGAATGATCATGCATTTTAATATATATATCTGAGCCTGCATGAATATATAATGCTTGTATAAGTGTTTTGTTACAAATGCATGGCATTATTGCATTGCTAATTGTGTATTGCATTAATTCTTTAACTGTTATTGAAATAGTTTTACGTAGTGTTCTCAGAAAACAGCAGCTCATGCAATCAGTGTGAGTCAAAGCTTCATCACCCAGAAGACTGACCTTGTTCGGAAATGCATTCTGTGCTTCATTTGATGCTGAAGGTGAAACAACCTTTAATGGGAGTCTACGAGAGCAGCTCAAGTCAATGACAAAACGCCATGTTGAATGTAGTAAATGACAAGTTTATTTCTTGCACAAAATGTACAAAATAACAAGCAAATGGACAGCCCCCCCCCCCCCCACCCTCCTCCCTGCCCTGTTTGAACTCCCCGCTGATATGAAGTTGATGATCAAATGTCTACGGCAAGTCCGATGGTCCAAGCCAAAACGCATGGTTTTCTTAGAGACAACACATACCCAATTCAGATTCACCGAACAATTAAAAATGAATAAAAACACCGTATTTACAGTCTTGTCTGAACTTTTACAGCATGCCATCTATATATTCATACAGAGCTTTTGTTTTGCAACAGAACTCTATATAGAAAACGTATTAGAAGATCAAATCAAGTTCGACTAATGGCGAGAGACACCCAAAATACAGCACTGCATTTGTCGCGGTAATCTTTTTGATTCATTCTTTTGTTCTTCAACCCACATATATATATATTTTTTTTTAATTCTGTAATTCTAACAGAAACAATCTCTACTGAACATCTGGTTAGGCCTCGTAAGATTCCACAAGAAAACTCTTATTTACACCAAGTGTTTTGCAGCTTCAAGTCAGTCGTTTTCGGAGCGTATATAACGTATCTCAAGATTTAGATTGTGTTCATGACAAAACGAATCACTCGGACGTCACACAGCGCACCACTTCTATTTATCTAAAAGGCAATGTCGCAGTGTCGTTTGGCAATGATTTGCTTTTGGATACAGAGGAAAGCAAATCCACATCGCTGTGTGGTCGTTCGCAATGGTGTGATTTGGTTTATTTATTCCTCGCTTTCTACAGATGGTGTTTTGTAATATGTGGACTCTGAATGGAAAGCAGCTATGGCACAGGGCAGAATGTGTGTTTGCGTCTGAATTACAGTTTCATGGCTTACTCGCTCCATTTAGCATCCAAACTTTACAAGAGCAAAAAAATCGAGCTATTTAAAGGATTGTTCGTCTCATGATATGTACAACTGGCCTTTGACCTCCTCAGACGAGCTGTTAGCGTTATCCGTCGTCTCTTACTTTGTTACGAAGGCATTTCAAATGATCGTGTTCGCAGTTGTCACCTGTATTGCTGTACAGCACTAGTGAAGAAGTCTAACAAAACGCTTCATTTCTTTACAAAACTATCCTGTGCTTTCCGAATATATACAGCTAGATGGGTATAGTATGCGGTTGAGATGAGTCTCAAGTATGTGATCTTTACATTTATTCTGTAACAGACTTCGTACCATAGAGGAAATGCCATGGACTGCAGTTTTATCAGGAAAACCACGATTCCCAGAATGCATCGGATGGGGCAAAATCGAGGATAATGAGGCAAAACGCATGAAAATGGATCTTAACTATACACGGTTTCAAGCCACGTTTAAGTCTTTCCTGTGAAGTGGGATTGCTTTTCAAGTGTGCAAAAATACTCTCAGACGTAACTAGTAATATGAGCCATTTTGTTGGTGGTTTTAACTATCGCGGTTTTGACTCAGTTCCTAAAAGTTGAATACGTTTTCGTAAGACCTTTATATTTGTATCGGGTAGTTTTGTTTGCTTTTTGAATTTCAATATACATATATATCTCTATTTTCCTGCTTTTATAAAATGACACACGATGATGAACCATCAACAATCTCTCTTTCTATATATATATTTATTTCTTTATTTTCATATTCTTTTCTCTTTTCTAGAATATCTTATTTAATTTGAGATCAAGTTGCATTTTGCTCTTGTAAACAAACAGGTTTCAGAGGTTTGCCAGCCATTGTCGTTTGTTCTCTGACAGTCAGTCTCTTTCTCTGCGGTCACTCTTTCTCATTCTCATTGAAGCAGGGCCCTGATTTGTTTAGAGGTGCTGTCATCATTTAAATGTCTTGTTGTATACCTGGATAAAAGAGAAGCTTTTAGGTAATGCACGTTCTTGCACATTTGTTTTTTTGGCCATGTAAAGTTGGAAAGAGTTGCACTGCTTACTCACCTCAGTGCATTCAACAGTCCCTCCACGCTGTTTGAAGGCTGTTCTTTCAACACCTTGATGCAGCCCTTCATCTGCAAAACGCACACACATGCATGCAAAAGCACAGCTTTAAAAGAAAGGTCACCCCTTTCTGTCCCTCACCCCTGACTGTGATCATGGACGCCCACCCACACACCCAAAAAAAGCATACGTGATCCACCACAAACCCCTCTAGCGCTGCTCTAGATTTAGAAGTACGACGATGTGTGGAGATACTAGGTAGAATCACACGGGCGGCTTTTTTTCTATAAAACGAAGAAATAGGCCCAATATGACAAATAAATACCATTAAAAGCAGGCCACATGACCTGTGGCTATAATTCACAAAAATAGTTTTTAGTGATGAACTGTGTGAAATAAGTGTGCTGGGGTTTAAAAAAAGAATTCACCAATGCTGCATTTATTTGCTTGAAAATACAGTAAAACTAGGTCTATTGTGAAATATTAATACAATTAAAGCAACAATTTATTCCTGCAATGACGAAGCTGAATTTTCTGCATAATTTCTCCAGGATTCGGTGTCACATGACCCTTCAGAAATCATAATGTGCTGATTTGCTGCTCAAGATACATATCTTTTTATGCTCTGATATAAACGGCTCTCATTATATCTCAATGCTGCTATAAGCATTATTAAATCATTTAGCCCCTTGTCGTTCCAAACCCATAAAAGCTTTGTTTGTCTTCACAACACAATTTAAGATATTTTGGATGAAAGGCTTGTTACTGTCCAAACAATTACGACTGTCAAGGTGCAGAAAAGTATGAAAGACATCGTCAGAATACTCCATCTGCCATCATTGTTTGAACCATAACGTTGATAAGATGAAGTGATAGGAATATGTTTTGTATGCAAAGAAATCAAAAATAACTTTATTAAACTAATTTGTCACTGCAGACGAATGGATATCGCTGCACACAAATACCGTACACTTTACCGTAACCCTTTAATGTTGTTGTGGAAACCCCGAAACACTTTTTTTATTTGATGTAAAGAAATTTCTAATGTTACACTGTAAATAATACTGTTCACTAAACCTTTTATTTATCAGATAACCCTGTAAATGTCCAAAAAATTAAGCCGCAAAACTCAACATTGAAAATAATACCCGTTATTAATAATTGAGCCCCAATAATAGAACCGTATATTAGATCATGTAACACTAAAGGTTAGGAATAATGATGATGAAAATTATCCATACTATACCAGACAAAAGCTATAATACAGCTTAAACCATCAGAATCATTTTTGGTAAAAGTTTACAAATTTTAAAAACATGAGGTGAGTTGATTATTTCAGGGTGAACTGCATTTAAGAAAGCAGTTAATTTATATAATATTTCCAAAAACACTTCATCATGTTAACTAAAACTAATAAGGTGTCCTTACATCGATCTTGGAGGTCTTGGCAAAGGCACCCACTGGATGAACATGGTCATAAAGGATGATGACGCCCACCATCACACGCATGCAGAACAGCATGGTGTCTGTGTTAGTAAAACGGCACCGGTACTCCCTTTGGACAGGAAATAGTGATCACTTCAAGCAAAATTAAATGTATTCTGGATAACGACATTAATAAATGTTCAAATAATCATTTTACATAAAACATTTTTTTTTAAGACTTTGAATTGGATGCAGTGAACTTACGGAGTCTCCAACATGACACGGCACACGCAGGCCATAGTGCTCAGGCAATCTGTGGTGTCCTCAATTGGCAAAGTCTTGTTCTGCAACATGCATAGAAATGAACACCGGTACGAGCCTCTAGAGGGCAACAACTTTTTTTGTTTTCACCATTAGGAAGTCAAATGATTCGAAAAATACCTACATTGAATAAATTAAAACTAACATTAAAATGTATTTTGGAGATAATATATAAAAATGTCAAATTGAAACCAATACAAACTGTTTTTGTCCCTTTTTTTCTATATTCCCAACTTTTACCAGTATTCTTTAAAATATCTCCTTTGTGTTTAACAGAAGCTCACAGGTTTGGAACAACAGTAAGTATGTTTGAACTATTTGCAGAAGATTTCGAGATGATAAATTACCTCCGACACAAACTTAGTCGTGGCATTGCTCAGAGTTTTGAGCATGGGTGTGGCTTCGGCGTAGAAGAGCGACATCCGGTTGGCCATTTCATTATTCACTTCATTCTCAGCTTCCAACTGTAATGCAAATGTAAAATATTGCATCAGATGATTAAGCTTTTTCTTAAATAAAACATTAACCTTTCCATATAAACGCACTCCCTGCTCAGACGATTATAATAACTGTTACACATTAACCTTCAGGGGGAATACACACTAACAATGATTAGCTCAAACACCTGGTTGCTAATACAAGTATTAAACTATAAAACTGTGCCATGAGGCAGATCACATGAGCGTCAAGCTTCATCATTCAAATGAAGTCGCCAGCTTTCACTAAAAACGAATGACTTCTTTTGTAAGAGATTTCATTTTAGTTCAGTGTTTTCTTTGTACTGTTTGTGAATCTTGCTAGCATTTTCTGAGTAAAAAATGGCTTCCACACCAAATTATTTTCAGTGTAGTAATATCAATTGCAGCAGATTTATGAGCTTACCTGCTGGTTGTTCAGCCGATTCCTGCTGATGGTCCTCCTATAGTAACTAAAGTCGTTCTGTATGGCTGGATTTGTCATCTGGTGAAGACAGGATTTAGAAATGTCAAAAGCGCCCTCTTGTATAGATCATGTCGACTGCTACTTGTTATAGTGAGAGAAATGTTGGGGCAAATCACGCATCTCACTGTGAAGATTTATTTCCTAGAAGTCCATTCTCAAGGGTGCACTTCGAAGACAGACCATGCAGCTATCAGTGTTGCCATTTCTTGGTGCGAGAGTCTTGACTGAGTGCAGATCTAAATATTTTTTAGCTGAGCATGTGCCGCGTGAAATCAAAGTGTGAGAAACGCTCACCTTGAGCTCATCGAAGCTGAGAGTGAAGTGCAGGATCTCTGCGAACTGTTTGGCGAGGGCCTGCTCTCTCTCCAGATGCTGCATGGGAGCGTAAGGTGGGCTAGTGAGGGCCTCCAAAAGACTGCGCAGGGCGTTCTCTGCAAGCATATTGATTACAGATATAATTGTCCCTCACAGCTTTTTTTCATCACACCTTTGGCCTTTAATCTGATTTGTAATGTAAACGGCATACCTGCATAATGTATGTAAAGGCGCAGCACGGCAATATGTGTATTTGATCTCCATGGTTACTAACGCATCAGTAACCATTGTGTTTACCTCTAATGCTTCTCTTTTGTATTTTTGTAATTGCTGCAATTTATCGTAGGAACCTGTGATCCCGTCAGTGTTGCCTGGATACTGGAGAACGTTGGAAGCTGCAGCTGATGCAAGCATTAATGACTTCCAACTGCAGCATATGACCGTGATCATTAATGCTTGTTTCTGGCTGCTTTTAAAACACATTTAATAACCAAACTCCAAACAAATGTGTTAATAGAGAATAAAGTGACCAGCTGCCTGTATAAAATTCATAAATATGAAATATCGATTTTAGTTTAAATTGATTATCTCTTTAAATTCCTTTATATATTATTCCTACTGGTATCATGGAAAATTCAGTTTTGCAATCATAGGAATATGCCTTCTATAATAACAGAAACAGTAAGTCCTCAATAAGATTGACAGCCATGAAAGCAGCATCAGGATATTGTCACATATAGTCTTTAGTTTCAGAAAGACGTTTTATAAGCAGTGCTAATGCAGTCTCATCACTGCATTAATATTATCATAGTGAATCGATGCTGCAGGTCTGTGATGTGCTGTTTAAAGCCGTTTTCTTGTTCGGTGACTGGAGGATGTACAGCTTCACCGTCAGAGCTAAGGCATGTCTGAATGTCATTAGTATGCCTAAGCATGTCTCCAGAGGAGCTATCCTTTCCTCTCATTAAATATGCAGCAGCCCTACTATAAATAAGAAGCTGATATGTTTTATCTGGAGGCCTACCGAGAAACTTGACTCTATCAGCCAGGGACCAGATATTGCGGATAGCAGGACCGAGGAGGGTGGGGCCTCTTTTTCTCATGAGTCACTGCCATACCTTGGCAGGGAGAAGCTTATCTGCATGTTATCTGTCTGGCCGGAGATCTGCGTTTTTCACTAGTCAGCACTGCTGTGAAAAAAGAGGCAGCTGATCGACTATTGCGGACCGTATACTGAATTGTCAGCGAGCATGAGATGCAGAAACGCAGCCTCCTCTACGCTCTGCTGCCGCGGTTGCCATGCCAACTCTTTACGAGGTCAGCTGCAGAGGAGGACAGAAACGGATGCTTGCAGCACTCGTTGTACGCACGGTCAGCGCGTTGCACGACTCGTGCACGCAAAGCCCATTACATGACTATAAAAAAAGACAATTGGAAAACAATGGCCACCCACTTACCTAGCCTGAGAGAAAATTCATAGAATCTTTTGAGCTTGGCCACTAGGGGGCAGACTGCATTCCAGGCTTTCTCCTGCAGCTGGAGGTCGTTGGGGTTCTGGATCGCCTGGAGAGAGAGAGAGACGAGCGAGAAAAAATCAAACCACAACCTTCATTTACACTGACCGTAAAATCAAGGTCATCTGTAGGCTTTTATTCAGCAATGCCAAACATTCACAGCTGAATAACTACTGCATGTTTGCTGTTTATGGACCAGAATGATTGAAAACTGCTCAAACCTTACGCTTTTTAATGCCTAGGTGCTTTATAACAGGTAAATTGAATACATATCAGTGAATCTTTTTATGGTAGCCAACACTATTATTTAGATTGGGGTTTGTATTAATAATAACCCAGGCAAAACAAATCACAAAATTTAGCTTAACTAAATTTAAAAAGAAAAGAAACACTATTTTACAAACATATTTAAAAGAAATTAATACTTTTATTCAGCAAGAATTAATTAAATTGGTCAAAGGTAAAAGTAAAGATGTGTATAATATTACAAATTACATCCATTTCAAATTTAATTTAATTAAAAAAGTCACTTTGCATTAGGTTTTAGCTGCAGTGTTCAGTTTTCTTGCTTTAACTGGATAATTCTGAGCTTCTAGTCATCTATTAAAGATTTTATGTTTACCATTCGTGAAAGTAGCATCAGTGTATCGACATGTATGGCAGTGAAATATCCAGATTAACAGTCATACAAAAATATATGATCACTCTATGGCATTATTAAGTATTCCAGAGAGATATTTCATATACAGTGCAAACTTTTTTTCAGTGAGAATGCACAAGCCAAAGGAAAAAAATATATATAATGTTACAAATGGTTTCTCAAATAAATGCTGATTTTTCATCTTCATATAGACTGAAAAACAGTCTATTTTTGTCTATTTTCTAAGAAATGTTTCAGCTGCAAAACCAAAATAGAATGATTTCTGAAGGATCATGTGACACTGAAGAATGGAGTAATGAAGCTGAAAAATTATCTTTGCATCATAGGAATAAATTACATTTTAAATTTTACACAAATAGAAAACAGCTGTTAATGTATTTGTTAATATTAATGTGTTCACTATATTTCAAGTAATATAAATGCAGCCTTTGGGAGCATCAGAGACTTCATTTAAACAATCTTGAATAATATTGTATGTTAAGAATACAATACAATATTGTATTAGAAACCAGTTATGTCATATTGATATTTTAATTGTAGTTTTTACTTTAATTTTTGATTTTTGAAATTCTGCCTTTCTGAACAAAAGACCGGACAAAAATGTATCTTATTTTTCATTAGTGGTTTGCTACAACAATTCTGACAATGTTTTGACTTGGATGAGTAAGCAACCTCTCAGAACACACCCTAGCAACATCCCAGAGCAATCTAGCATTGTAGCAGCAGGTTTTGCAAAGGTAAGCGCATCTAATAAATGCAAAAATAGCCCTACCTCTCTTATTTCTTGTCCTGCTCCATTGTAAGACTGTAACTCCGCCAGTATCCCATGGGCCTCTTCCAGCACGGCACTAACCTGGTTCCACACAGCTGTCTCTGCCTCTGTGGGCTGAGCATCTGTGGGCAGAAGTCAGAGTCGAGTCAGAATAAAAAAGATAGACATAAATGCTCCAAACATACACAGTCCTCTTTCAATTCTTCGGCCAACCTGAGTTATAGATCACCTTTATCACACTATCGCACTGGTGTCATTTCCACTTGTCCTGAAGGGTTTTGTTTTTAATAATTTGGATTGGATTCAACCATTCAGAGTTATATCAGAAAACTGGACCAATAACGATAAGAGAGCTTCATGGTGTGAGTTAATTTGGTGCTAACATTGGATTATCATCATCTTTTGGCACCCAGAGAGGGAAAGCGCTTTCCAACCAGCTTTGAAAGATAGGAACCATAAATCCATATGGATTAATCTGGTAATGATGATGGTGTTATTGTGAGTCGGAAGCACACGAGGAAGATTTGGGTGGTGTCGGTGTGTGTCAGGATTTGTTAGGGCTGATATTAACAGCTCTGGTGGGAAATGTCGATGTAAGGCCAAGGCCGAAGAAGCAGCTCCATACGGAGATGCTGGCAAGGCTGGGATGGGTTTAAAGAGTGGTATCAGCATCCAACACAGCAAGCATCAGGCATTTGATTAATAAGCTGATGATGGCAGACAGGAAAGCAAACAGAATATCATCCTCTGGTGGACGTCTCTGTTTAGCTTTCGGTATTTCAGGAGGGAAATATCAAGCTCTATTTACAAATGATAGGAAGGTTATGTGGATTATTAAACATTTTAGTGATGGATTTATGTCTTGTGGATTTTTGTGATGTTTTTATCAGCTGTTTGGACTCTTATTTTGACGGTACCCATTTACTTATTAGTGAGCATGGGATAGAATGCCTTACATTTCTCCAAATCTGTTCTGATAAAGCAGCAAACTAAGCTAAATGCTAGCTAATTTAAACTTGTTAGGTGAACTATTCCTATTTGAGGTGTTCTCACAGGATTTTTGTGGGGGAAATCTAGCCATTCCAATCGGAATTTGATAGTGAATTGCATCTAAAGAATAGGTTTCCTAAGCAGATACTGTTCATAATCAAGTCGGTCACACAAATTTGCTTTGCTGACCAACAGAACAGTGCTTGAATTAAAAAGTGACGCTATGGATTCGTTTGATTTAATGTAGTGTGATGAATGTTTTAAAAATCTTTTCCCAATGGAAATAATCTTTTGTGAAATTGAAGGGTTCCATGTATGTTAAAAGTTCTTCATGGAAACATAAATGGCATGAAATTAGCAGGAATTTTGGGAAACGCTGTTAATTGCAAGATCGGATTTCTATTTCTCTAGTCTCTGTACGGTAAGTGATCTGTGAAGCAGGGCATCTCAGCCTAAATTTACAAGCATACTACTTTATCCTGCATCCAAACAGACGGGCTGTAATGTATATAGAAGCTGTTATTCAGGTCCTTGATGCATTTTCTCTGTCAGTGCTTGACTGAATACACACATAGCTGTTTGTGCTATCAGCTGTGCAAACATACTTCAGTTCAAACAAACACACATTCTACACTTGAGTGTAATTGTCAATGGCTCCTCCCAGTCATGTCACCTCCAGGTCTGTTTGCTCTTCCTGCCTGTGATCTTCAAACAACACAGTCTGAAGACAGGCGTCACTGCTACAGTTGCATTGTAACGTTTGCTTTCCCTTTTGCACACTTTTTATTGTGCACCACACACATATTTTGGTTAATCACGTGGATTGGAGCCTTAAAGCCTGGGCTTTTTATGAATGCCACAAGTGGCACACTAACCCCATTTCAGAACGAAGAAATGTAAACCAGCGCGGTGTAACTTAGGTGATCATTGTTTCTCTGTCACAAAATACAGATCATGAGAGCGGCTGTTGTCCTTTTTTTGGTTTGTTATATTAAATATTTCAATATCAGTATTATATCACTTAATAAATTGTGCTATAGGTTCATTAAGAAAAATACTTTATATATATATATATATATAAATATATATATACTTTTTTGTTGTTGTTTCTTGGAAACTTTATGCCTTTAAAATGTAAAACTGATATTTGATATATTCTAAAATCTGATATTTTTAAGAAACCTAAATACTATGCAAGTCTTAATATATTAATAATTTTATTGCTTTTTAAGAAATAATTAAACATCATCATTATTACTATTATTGTACTTTTTGATATATGTATATAAACATTTAAAAAATATACATATCTCCATCATACAGGTGTATTCAGATCAATATATTTGAAAGAAAATGAAACCCTATAATGTTTTACAGACAAATGCATTACGCTGTATGTCTTATTACTTCAAGAACGTCTCCAAACAACTGAAATATTCTTAAAGGAACGCCTATATTTTGTGTTATAGACTGGACAAGAACCACTCTAAGCCTTCCAGGTTCCCACAGTTGAAGGACAGGAGTTTTATTTCATCCATAAAAAAGGAGATGTTAGGCATGTAGCTGTTAGAGGTGTCATAAAAGGAAGGATTACTCAGGAGGGAGAGAAACGCTTAGGTAAGGGTTAAAAGGGAACATGACATCAGAGAAAAAGGAAATTGAGGCTCCCCTTTCAATAGGCAGCTTCCATTCCCACTTCCTTAAATCCTCAGACTGGTTAATAATGCATTCACACACACACACACACACACATCCAGATGCACAGGACACACAGGAACAGATTATGGAGCCAACACACTTTACAAGTCTGCAAAGGTTTGGTCGAAAAAGAGGAGATAAGTTAAGTGTTATGTGATTATGCTTTCCATCCCACTCTAACTGCTAAAAAACGCATGGCATTCGTACGACGACCCTTAGTTGAGAGGATCACACCTGACCTGGAGAAGAGCGCAAAAAAAAGTCACGTCACAAATCGAGGTCGCCGAAAAACCCTTGAATGCCAGGCATTGATGCACAAACAGAGGGATGGCGGAGAAAAGGAAGTGAAAATGTAGAGGACAGCGAATGAGGAGGAACTGTGATCAAACGGGAAAGAAAAGCAAACTCAAAACATAATAAGCTGATGGTCTCACGTTCAAAGTCAAGGAAAACTATTGGGCCATGCTCAAGTTCGGTGCAAGCCAGCAGATTCAGGAGATTTCCCATGATTCCCCTGGAACAGAGAGAAGGGAGAAGCGTGTGGGTCATGGGAGATGTGGCAGACGTGTGTCTGGTGTGGGGTGTGTGTTCGTGTGAATGTGCGTGGAGTCTGGGATGGGGGTCGGGGCGTATAGGGTGTGGGATGGGCTTTAGGTGTCGAGATTCTCGGGTAATGTTGATATGGTCACATGATCACACTGAAACTCCTTCTTCCTGCTCTCTCTATACATGAAGGGAAACGAGTCGAAGAGAGCAAAAAGAAACAGTTTCCAAAAACCAAAACAAAAAACTTAATCTGTCTGTCTTAATCCACCTAGAGGGTGTGTCTACACCTGCTCCAACCCTGACACCTCCATCTCCAATCACACACACATACACACATCCGAGGACACGTACACACACCATACACCAACGAAACACTTACTTTCAAAATCCAGGAAAAAATGAGGACAGTTCTCTAAATCCTTGCCAAGGACCTTAATGAGGTTCCCCATGGCCGGCAAACCTGGGCATGGAAGACAAATACAATACAGTACAAAGAAATACAAACTAGATGATACTCATTAGCAAGACTCCTAGACTGTCAGTGTGTATTTTCACTGCAAAAACACTGGATGTTGTCATATGGTGTGATAAGAGAATTGGAAATGCTGGAGAATGCTGCTAGTTTTATACTGTAGACAGACTGGAATAAAAGCAGGTGTTTGTTTGTGTCTAAAATAACAACATAACAAAGAAAAATCACAAAGTACTGTAACATTGCTTTAATACAGTCTTTGTTTTGGGGATAAAATGTAAAAACAACAAAAATTTTCTTCATTATGGAAGTATTGTAAAATTTAATGCATGCCTTTAAAGATGTGAATATTCTGTTAGTCTTTTTCCCCCGCTGTGTTGCAATGCAGCATTTGATGTAATATAGCAAAAGAGCAGAAATAACTCTGCGATCATGACACAAACTGCATAAGCAAGAACAAACACCTTCTGGTGGTGGTGTGACTTAACTTAATATAATGACATGGCAATATTAAATGAACTCACACTAACCCTTCATAGTAGCACATAGCTGAGGTCTTCCTGTTCTAACCAGCTGTGTAACATGTTTATAACAAATCTGACTGTCCATGCTGAAAGTGAAAATCCTATGTGACTTGACACATTTATAGATGATCACTTTTGTGAAGTGGACCAATGACATTTTATCATGGGCGGCACTAACCAGCTCCAGATAACATATATAGAAACTAAACGACTGAAGAAAAACTGATTTGCGTAGAACAAATGTTCCTGCATTATTGCACTGCACTTGGTCAGAATATAATGTACCATCAACATAACCGTTTTGTTTGTTAAATCAGTTTGCATGCACTTAATATCAACTGCAGTTGGCAATGGATAGCAAAAATAGAAGAATAATGCTGGACTGATAAGCATATATAAAACATTCAAGAATTAAAATAGCTGGATTACTGTGGCACGGATGATGACGCCAATCATGGCATTTCTCAAGAGAAGCAAATGCGTATATTGGCAGTGTTCAAAATAAGAATCTGTCTGTTTCATATCTAGGCTTTTAAATCTTTCATATCAAGCCATATCCTTCGCTTATGGCACACAATGCAAAGATGGCTCCTCTCAGCCTGTTTATCACTTAAGAGGCAATATATCCCCCTCTGCCTGTCTCCTGGCAACCACCAGTAGAGCCCTGTTTCCATGGCTGGACCACATTGCCTCTCCCGCCTGTACTTTCTCTCTATCTCAGGCTTTCATCATCTACCAGCCAAATCCTAGTCTAACGTATATAACTGTCTTTCTGTCTCTTTATATGTCTATGTCTGTCTGTCTGTCTGTGTGTCTCTGTCTGCATGTCTATCTTTTTGTATCTATCTGTCTAACTGTCTGTCTTTGTCTGCCTGTCTATCTGTTTGTTTGTTTGTATCTGTCTGTCTGTCTGTCTGTCTCTATTCAGTTCAATTCAAAATTGCTTTATTGGCATGACTGTAAAATACATCTATCTATCTATCTATCTATCTATCTATCTATCTATCTATCTATCTATCTATCTATCTATCTATCTATCTAT
>JAUYWG010000056.1:6747748-6759411 GCA_034779775.1 Enteromius afrohamiltoni | reverse complement strand
ATCTATCTATCTATCTATCTATCTATCTATCTATCTATCTATCTATCTGTCTATCTGTCTATCTGTCTGTCTGTCTGATTGTCTGTCTGTCTGTCTGTCTATCTATCTATCTATCTATCTATCTAGAGTTATCCCTTTTGTCTCCCCAAAGCTCTCTGGAACTGGAACTGTTAACCAATAATTCATCTGCCGTATCTGTCACGTGAACAAAAAGCATACAGCCTGACACATATGACTGTCCCTTACTTACCAGCCAACAAATGTTCGCCTTCCTTCTTCACTTCCCTTAATAAAGCCTCACTCTGCTAGTCCACTCAGTTTTCCACTCTTATTGGAGTCTGTTTCTCCGCTGTACTCCACCTCCAGAGCTGTCCCTGAACCCAGCTGTGAAGAGTCCGTCTTAATATGGCTGGTGCCGTACAGCCCCACAGGAACCCTCTCAACCTTACCAACGCTCCCCTCTGCAGCTCTGCGTTCAACATCGCTCTGCTCTTTTCACACTTCTCTTTTTCTGACAGCTATTTAAAGGCAGGGCTTAATTTAAAAGAGCCTGGTGAAACCGTTTCTCTACGATAACACTGTACATATGTGCTTGGTTTAGATGAGGTGAGAGGGTAAAGAACTGCCGGCTTACACATGCAGAGGTTTACCAATAGCTTGAGCTCTCTAGCTGCAGTTTCCTATGTACAAAACATGTCCTTTGCTGAACTGAGTATAACACTGTGCTTTGTGCTGTGCAGTAAAAGAAAGTACATCATTTTTTCATCAGTTTTTGCTATTTTCTGGATTAAAATGATCTGTGATATTAAGCTTTTTTTTGTTTGGGCTAAAGTAAAAGAAGGGAAACTCATTAAAGCAGACTTTGTAAAACTTAATACTGAGAACAGAGCCCCAATGTACTTAGTTATAAGGAAGTGACCCTGATGGCAGCTTGATGGGCCGACCAAAAACGGATCGCAACTGTCTGAGACAGAAACTAGAGCAAAAACTTGTGCTTACACTGCAATATCACACTGATCCGCTCAGACTAGTCCAGACCTGACTAAGGAAATGCATATTTATTGTAATGCCACATCCAGGATGTTGCGTAACTTTAACACTAAAGCTTTTGTCTCAAATATCTGTATCTTTTTCATTACTGCATAAAGGGGTGAATGGCAGGCTGCACTTAATAAGCACAGCTTCAAAGATGGAAACTAATATCTATAAATGTTTCTGCATGGCATCTGTTCATAGGCTATTTTTGATTGGAGTTGTGCTGTTTGTGCTGAAACCGATGAGAAAAGCTGCGCTATCACAAAGTGGGCTGACAGAATGCAGTTGCTTTCAGACACTTTTTTTTCACATATTTTTTTGTCACACATGGTGCCATATGGCTTGACGAATAGGGATGCATTGGTTTTGGTCCATACCTTTGCTTGCGTTTTTTCCTCACGGAGCACTTCACTGCATCAAATGAGAGCCTGTATGTTTCTCCCGCAGTATCACAGCATCAGTCTCCGCTACCTGAGAGAAAGAACCAGAAATAAAGAGATGGTCAGATTAACATATTTCAGAAAAAAGGCTCAGAATGCGAACAACATGGCATCGCAATTTTCCTGCCAAACAATCTCTCCATATGTTTTTAAATTTTGCTTAAGAGATTATTAAGCCATTTAGAATTTCTGTTTTCTGTTAATGACATTATTTTCATGGCCGCTATGCAAACCTCATCAAATCCTCACTACTGTAATTAAAAAAAGCACAAACAAATTGCATTCTTATTTCTGAGAACAAGATTAGCACAACCCATTAATGCAAAAATACATATTATACAAACTGTGATGAAACTATTTTAAAAATTTGTCATTAAAAATTGAGAAATAGAAATTTGTCAAAATTAAGAAAGTTTTTATATATATATATATTTATATATATATATATATATATATATATATCCTGTTTTATATTCAAATATTTATTCTATAGGCTAGCAGTATTTATTTTCTTTTGGCAAAACAGATGTTTTTGTTAAATATTTGTAATAGCTGGTCACGGAAACATTAATTTGATTACAAATCTGAATGTTGGATTATTAATGTGCGTACATACAGTGACTTGTATTAAAGCAGACAATATAGTGATAAACCTCTGGGGAGGGATTCATGGGATAGATTCGACAGGTCACAATCTGATTCATTTCTTAAGTGGCACAGCCAGAGACCGATCTATCATCACGCACACACACACACTCAATATCACCCTCCAAATAAAGAGGCATGTAAACAGTTAGCTCAATGCATTATGCGGCAATGTTCATCATAAATCTGAAGCAGTGTGCAGCATCATGCAGCACACAAAGTGATCTGCTCACTGCAGTGACTTTATGACTGATATGATCCTCCTTCCTCTCAAATAACATCTGGGGATTATTTAGGACACTAACTCTGTAGTTCTACTGTAGTTTCACTGAAGTGTGTTCAGTTAAGATGTTAAAATACACAGCCTAATGTGCAGAAGCAAATAAGTAGACAATTTGTTGGTTCACTTCACTTAAAAATATAAAAACAATTTATACGTCATTGAATCTACCAATAAATATACTCTTTACTTTAAAAAAAATATTAGGTACACTGATAATAAAAGTGTTTACATTACCGTTCAAATATTTGGGTTGGTAATACTTTTTGAAAGAAGTCTCTTATGCTTATTTGATCAAAAATCAATATATTCAACATATTTTAAATTGTAATTTATTCCTGTGATGGCAAAGCTGAATTTTCAGCATCATTATTCCAGACTTCAATGTCACATGATCCTTCGAAAATCATTCAGGTATACAAATTGCTGCTTAAGAAACATTTCTTCTTAATATCAATGTTGGAAACATGCTGCTTCATATTTTTGTTTAAACTAGGATTCTAGATAAATCAAAAGACAAGGCTTTAACAGACAAGGCTTAAGCTAGTCCCAGACTAAATTGCATGTTTGAGCTGTCTCAGAATGTAAATATCTTGACCTGACAAATCTTAAAACATGTCAGTGTCATTGTTCTGGCCTAAGCTAAGCCCCGTTTGTGAAACCGGGCCTATGCCTATAACCAGTAGCTGTTAGTCTAATGATGAACGGTATAGTGTACGTCAATGTTTTCTTTCAAAAGTGGCTAGCAATATTTAAAATGTTAGATGCATGCTGTGGAGTCTAGCAGAAAATGACCTGCAATTGAATTCGCTGCTGCTTTAAGATACTTCAGACTTATTGACCGTGCAGATGACAGGGTCATCCAGGGTCACCAGGGACCAAGAAATGTCTCTGAGAGCATACCTAGTGCATAGATCAAGCCTGTCCACCCCCAGTAGAAAGAGTGTTTAAATGTCAAAGGATAAAGTTGTAATGATTTGTACAATGCAGCTCTGACTGATGTTAATGCCATGGTGAACAAAACACAAGGTCAAGCATTTCTTAATGAACTTTGACCTTTGCCAGCAACATCCTAACAATGCTGCTGCAGAACACAGTCACTTCAAAGGGACTTTATCTAAAGGACTTGCATTACAATAAAGAGCTCTCTGGGAAACTGGAACAGATGTTTTCTTCTGCATTCAGCAGGCTCTTAAGTTGTTTTGGCCTGTTTAAAGCTCATTTGTAGTTCCATTTGCACTCCATTTGCTGCATTTATTTTTGTTTTTTGAATAGACTCTATGCTGTTTTAGAGTCACCAACACAGCATCTCCACAAAAAATTAAATGTATTGTATTGTTTTTAATCAAACTGCACTTTCAGAAAAGGAATGTGAAAAATTAGTAGTATAACAACGATCTACTGAGGTAATACCCTTAAAGGAAACTTCGTACCTTATCTACCCTTTAAAGGTGCACTTTTGTTCTTTAGATGTAATCTTGAGGTAGTGCTGTACAATAAGCTTTTATACTGGTAAATAAGACCATTTAATGGTCCTGCCCCAGTGACAAGCTGTTGTCCTCAAAAAGCTACAATTTATGCACATAGATTGTACATAAAAACACGTTGGTTGAGCCCTGTGTTCTGAAAATATTGCAGGCTCTATAAATTGCCTCTGATGTTCTCTTTGAATAGAAGCATCGACCAAATGACTAAATGTCAATTTGTGAATGGGTCCAATTTTTCTATTCAAAATATTGCCACAAGACGGCAACACAATTTTAACACAGTTTCTAGGACTAATAGAATTTAATATAATGCATATACATATTGTATGTATATCATGTATAATTTACATTTAAACAGTAGGACATTTTGGGCACACTTTATTTTAAGGTCCAGTTCTCCTTTTTAAACAACCATTAACTATAACTTTTGCTCTTAGTAAAATCCTAAATTACTGCTTATTAATAGTTGGTAAGGTAGTTGGGTAGCATTAGGGATGTAGAATATGGTCATGCAGAATATGTGCTTTATAAGTATTAATAAACAGCCAATGTGTTAATAATAGGCATTCTAATAGCAACTAGTTGTAAATAGTTAGAATTGGTTGCTATACTAAAGCTACGAAAATTTTCATTTCATTACAATAAACGTACAAGTAAGTGTCCATTAAAAGTACTGAATTCTTAAGTATACTTCTATTTCACAAGGGAACTTTTTTTCTGCCTATTCCTCTCACTTCCAGTCTATGACATGTCCAACTTTTTAATGAGCATCAATACAGCTTCTACAGAGTGTGGAGGTAGCATTAGCCTAGCATGGCAGGTCCTCAAAGAGAAATGGGTATTGACAGTGGGCTCGCCGCTGGGCTTGATGGGAGATGGCAGCGTCAGCGCCGGATGAAGCGAATGAATGGAAATCCAATGCTCGGCCATCATCGGCCCCTTGTCACCTTCACCAATATTAGAGAATAGCAAAACATGCTAGCGCGGGAAGAGGAGAGAGAAATAAGGCAGCAATTCTCCCCTGCCACCCCTCCCCCATGCTCTCTCCGTCCACGGCGCTGGAAGGAAAAAGGCTGAGACCGGAGAATAGCGCACAGGGCAATTGCAAATTAGCATTGTGCCTTTGCTCAAGGGCTGGCAGGAGACAAAAGTCTTGATCGCAAAAAATCTCTCATCGTTTTGCTCATTCCTTTTGATGAGTGGAATTCATTATAGCACTAAACAAAGCTTTAGATTTTGGAATTTTCCAATGAATTACATTTTAGGGACCTTATTAGCAAAACACAATGCCAAACAATGAGCAAACATCAAACGAGCTGTCAAGAGTGGATAAATGGGTTTTTGATTCCGCTGTTTTGCTCCATTGTCTTCTTAATAGAAATACAGCAGCAATATCCAGATATACAATAACCAAATTCTACCCTCAGGCTCATTTTTATCTCTTGTTTTTAAAAACCAGAACATCCCCCGAGAGTATATGATGTGTTTTGTATCAGTTTTGTCAGCAAAACACCAGAAGGCATAGTTAGGAGAGTGACCATTTGCACAAAGGCATTTGCCATAAGTATCGTGGTATTGCCATCTTCCCCTGATGGGAAAACAAAAGACCCTACTGCCATTGGTGTGAATGAGCCATTCTGGCAGGTCATCAAGCAAACCACACTGCACTGAGGTTTACCTGCCAGTTTGTGTTTGTTTCACCCATTTCTCTGGCTTTCTCACTGCCCAAGTTAAACACACCTGCTCAAGGTCAGGGAGCAAAACCAGGTGCTAAATATAGCAAGAACACTTGTAATCTCCTTGGAATAAAGCTCAAATCTCACGTGTTTGTCTGATGTCTTAGTTTAAAACCGTTCTGGAAAGACATGAATTTCCAGTGCTCCGAGCTGTTATTGGTGGACTGAAGACTTCTAGCTTGGACATCAGCACACTAGCAATCCCATCAGCATCCAGAAAACATATGATACTGTACCAGCGATGTGGGTCCTTTCATCAGGCTTGCCATAACATATCTCATCAATACAGCATATATATTAATCCTAAAGTAGTAATTCTCAGATGATGCATCTTCCAGCATTATTCCCTTTGTTGATAAACATTAAACTGTTCACTAGTTATAGCTTAGGTCCTAATATAGTATAACCATGTTTGTCTTTTTTATGAATTTTATGAATGTATTCCTAATTGTTGAAATGAATGTTACAGGTAAATTAAATACACGGTTAACTACATAAATGCTTTAAAATTTTAACTTTTTTTAGGATTGGGCTAATTAACAAAAGCATTAACAAAGTTTGCTATGTAAATAAATAAATAAAAATAACTTACACCATACAAAAATTAACTTGATGTCAAGCATTGATTTATTGCATTATACTGACTGTGTGGACTTCATGAGTAGGTCATATACTTTTGATCTTGGGTAGTTTTATTCATGTTTTTTTTTCTTTCAAAAGGGCATGTGATGTACTCTGTGTGTGTCTTTTACTAAGTGACAGAAAAAAAAATTACACCAAAAAGTGTGGTTGAGTGCACAGTTCAATCACAAGGAGGCTTTTGAATCCCATAACTAATGGAAGTTTCAACATGACCCAGTTTAAAAACTGTGAGGATATTTGGGTTTATGTTAACTTGCTCCTCAAGCTTCTGATTGCTCATCAAAGCGTTCGGTGCGAAATCTGGCAGCAACTTTCCTGCTTTCGCTGGTCTGATATTGCAGGGCAGATAGACAGATGAGAGGAGATGAAAACACGGGTATCAGCTCCACAATCACTAACTTTGCCTCTTCTCCACAGAGCCTGTCTGCCAAATAAAAAGTCTCAGTCTTGTTTTAAGACTGTTCTGGGAAAACCTGTCTGAAAAGTATTTATGAGTATTTATGCAAGATTGTTCCACTTTTTGTCCTTTTTGGGCAATGGACATTTTGACTGACATCCAATACCTCTGCAAATCTCTCATATTTCCAAATGTGGTGATGCACTGATCATAAAATGCACGCAAAAGCATAAAATGGCCTTGGATACTATCCACTGTCATTTAGACACATCATGCCCTTCTGAAAGAGATCTGTGAGTCTGCAGCAGCGTGAAGTGTCTGGTCTCTACATGCTATGGATGCAGATAGACATGCCGTCTCACATAGCGCTGTCTCAGCCGTTGCTCTCGCCTCAAGCCTGTAGGAAATCAAAATGTGGATGCAGGTCACCGTGACCTAATATAGTATCGGTAACCACTTCCTGTGACAGCTGTTTTGAGCGGGGTACATATTGTATAGCTACTTTTTGTATGTAAGAAAATGGAGGTCAATTTGTTTGAAGGATTAGTTCCAAAAAGCACTTGAAGCAAGACACTGGACATGAAAATTGCAAAATCAATCACAATTACGTTCTTACAGTTAAACACATTGAGGGTAAATGAAGTTGCAAATTCATTCAATTAATTAAAGTTGTTAAAAAAGTTTGATAAAAAGCCTGACCTCATTTAGCGAGACAAATTTTTAAGCTTCCTTTTGAAACTTCATTAATATGCCATAAGATCCATTGGCAAAATTTGCGATATTATTCCTGTATGTCATTAAAGTGAAAGTACAGTGGGATTTTAAGAGGGGATCAGACAAGCTATTAAAAATAGCATGTGTGACTTTACACTTTACAATTAATCCAGCAATTTCATAGCTCACAGGATATCAGTTGACTGGATTTGTTTAGACTTGATTCATTATTATTATCAGGTCTTTAGCCTTACGTTTTACTGAGGTTTCTAATTGAATCCATTACGCCTCTTATAAAAGATGTCAGCATGTCAGCCTTGTTTTTCATATACACAAAAAAGATATTTTAAAAAAATGTATTTTTGTCTGAGCGCCAACGTTCTTGAACATATCTTCTAGATAAAAGATAAAATGTCTTGAAGCAGCTAGGGGCATCACTACACCCTTTTCAAGTACAGCTGTGCCCCACCTGAGAATAATCTTTCTAATTATATTATAATAGCAATTTAGGATTTGAACTAATATCCAATGGCTTACTCTGTTGCTCAAATAGACAATTTCTATCCATATTTATCCAAAACATCATTTAATATTCATTTCTTCATTTCTGCCCATTTGAAAGGGGCTGTGCCACAGTACTGATGAAACGCTAGAAACGTCCCTGGGAGTGACATGGGGGATAAACGATACGCATGGTCAAAATATCAATTTTTGGGTGAACTGCCCCTTAAATATCACATAAGGAAGTTCTTGGCGTTCTGCACATTATTTAGCCCTTGAGCTTGACTCATAACCTTTATAATGCATGTATGGGTCAAGCTGCAGCGGAGATGGTGTAAACTTGTCCCAAGGTTAGAAGAGACATTTCAGCCCCCTCCTCTCCTGATTCCCACGCTCTATGACTGTCCAACTTCAGGCCACTTCCCTGAGACACACATGACATTCCACACTCTCTGCCCTGACCCACTTACAGTACAGCACATATATAATGTTCATGTGGAAGGTGGGGGTCAGAGTCAGTGCCACCAGCTCAGAACCAGAAATCACAAATCAGCACTGAGCAGAACACTGAGAATGAACAGCAACTGTATTAAGATTTAATTACTCGTCTTTCTTACTGCTAGTAGATTTTATTACACAATTTATCTGAAATAAGAAGGCAACAAAGAGAAACTGGTCTGCGCTATCCATCTAATCTGATTGTAACAAAGAAGAGATAGAGAGATGCATGATGGAGAGGAGGTGCAGATGATCTCTGACACAGAGGTAGAAATGGAAAGGAAGAAATGCAGACAGACATGTTTCCACGGGCGAAGGGGAAAGATTTGGGGTGAGAAACTTGCATCATTGGCTGCAGCCAATCAGAGGCCTCGTTTAAAATGTTCAAAGGGAGTGTCCTAGCAACAGACAAGTAAATACATTTTCAGCCTCAGATTGATTATATATAAAGCTAAAGCATATATTTTTGATAAACTGATGGATATATGGCGCTGACGCCATATGAGGTATATAATAATTTGATGGTCAAATCCCAAACTTTTTTTGTTTAAAAAAGCATTTTAGATCATTTCTAGTAGTCATAAAATATATACACTCATATATTTGCTGTCAGCTGCATTTATCTGCATTCATTTTGAATTGGTTACATGTTATATCTGGTGTTATTCAAGTGCTTTTAATACACGCTTAGAGCGTTTGTACTTGTGCAAGGGACAACGATTTTATATAATAACTAAAAACGAAAGCTCACCACCCTCGCAAATTCATTACCAGTAAATGACACCTAACCTGATTTTTTTTTTCAAGTCATGTCATAGGTCTGGCAACCAAAAGCATACATATCCTGACATGTATGGCCAGCTTTCATATTTTTAGGTCTTCATTCATACATCCACCTCTCTCTTCCCCCCTCAGGTGTGAATTTCCTCTGCCATGTACATGAAAGCGAGCGAGGATGGAAAAAAGGAGTGGTTCGTCTCTCCATTCATGCTTTCGTTCAATTCTCTCAGCCCTTCACATGCTACATGTTTTTAGCTATAACAATGCACAGGCACACAAACATACAACCGCATGCATCCTAATTAAGCCCTGTGAGATTTCTGGTTTGCACCAAATGCCTGTGCAAATGCCACCTGGGTATAAACTGTCATTTCTATGAAGATCAACCTATCACTTTGCTTAAAGAGAAAGAAAACGCACATACAGCACCCCTGACTATTTGCCCATAGTACCTCCTTATGCACCACTGACCTCAGTTAATGCGAGAGGATGTATATTGATTAGGCTAATAGGTGCGTTAATTAGCTATACTAAAGCAGACGGTTGGTTTTACAAGACGTGTAATGCAACTAGATTGTTGTGTGTTTGTGTGTCAGTGTGTGTATAGGCAGCCATGTGCTGCAGTGAAAGAGGACGAGCCCCAGTTGACTGTTCGTGGGGTTGAGAAAGTAGAACACCCCTTTCCCTCTCTCCTCCAATCCCTCGCTTTTTCCTCTTCCGCACCCAGCCAGCTGAGATGGGTACCGGTACAGCATCACCTAGGTATCCGCTAGCCTTTCTCTCTCTCTCTCTTTTTCTATCCAAGCAATTAGAATGAATGAAGCAGAAATGAGACACAAAACAAGACTGACTAACACACACACACACAAAAGCAGGAAACAGATATAGTTAGCGTGCCTGCTTACCGGCTCGATGTGTTTCAGGGAGGTAACAGAGGTCCAGCTCTTTCCGCAGGCAAAAAGGAAGAAGAGAAAGGATGGAGGGAATAAAACAAAACAGAATAAAAAGGGGGAAAAGAGCAAGGTCAGAAACAACACTCCTTTATCCCAGGGAGCTGAGACTGTGGGTTTCCCTAAACGCACGGCTAGTGTCTGCTTAAACCACAAGCTCACGCTGAGTTTGTGCGTCTCTCTCTCTCCCTCGCTTGCTCACTCACTCACATACAGGCACCAAATGGTCTCTCTCACTGTCTCTCTGCTTTCAAGACAGTCCTGCCTAGCAGCTGCTCATCTATGAGAAATAGAACGCTCTGTTCCTCTCTCTCTTTCTCGCTCTCACAAAGACCTCCGCTAGCCTCTCCCCTTCACACCCCCTCCCCCTAACTAACAACTGACTGCCGGTGTAGGACTGGGGTTGGGAGTGTGCGAGTATGCGAGCGGACTGTTTGCACGAGCGGTGTGTTTGTTTGTGTGTATAAGGGTGGGGGGATTTAACCCTTCTCCTTTAGGTTGCAACAGCAGGTGTGTGTTTGTGTCTGTGGGTGATACAGACGGGGCCCCTTGGAGAAGGCGATGGGGAAGGTGCAATGAGGCATGTCTAAGTGGCCAGGATAGCTATTGTTTGAGGTTTTCACACGATTCATACAATAATGTATACATGAAGACATCCAGCCATGTACACTACGCTGATGTTAAGTGAATATGTACTCAGAGGTACGGTAAACTACTGGATGATGAGATATTAGAAGTATAAGTTCAAGAAAAATCTTTGAACTATATTTTGTAATAAAATACTTTTCATATTTCACATTTGCATGATTAACTCAATATATGTGACTGTCACTGAGGTATATTTGTAGTAATAGCCAAACATATAATGATTAACAATAATATAACATAAAAATTATAGATTTTTCTTTCATGCAAAAAATCATTAGGATATTAAATATATCATGTTCCATGAAGATATTTTGTACTCTAAATATATACAAATTCTAGATTCTAGATATTCTCAGATTGTGCTAACAAATTGACATTTTTTTTGACATTTCTTTATTTGTCAATTTTTGAGAGAAAAATTATGCACATCAACGACCAGCTTGTATTTGCAAACTATCATTCAGCATATTGACTGGCTTTTATGTACTGTACAAGCAGATGCCAACATAAATTAAGGTTATTTATCAGTGATACTCATTGATTTTGAAACAGTAAGTTGGTAGCTATTGCAAAAAAAAAAACAGTAGCGTTTCGGTGAAGATGATGTTACTAGTCAAATATAAAAAAAGAGGGGCATTATCATTCTAGAAAAAATCTGATTGGACACAAATTTGGATACGCCCCTAAGTGCAGGATGAGTCATAAATAATTTGGTGTTTGACTGGAAGAAAAAGTCTGTGCATTTGCAGTTTTTTCAATAGGAATACTCAACACCCAAAATGGTGTTTCCTGGAAGAACTGCTCGGGATTAGTGGTTGATGATAAGCTATTACTTAATTACATTATAAAAACATTAAAAAAAAAAAAAAAAAAAAAAATAAATATATATATATATATATATATATATATA
>JAUYWG010000056.1:6715951-6728824 GCA_034779775.1 Enteromius afrohamiltoni | reverse complement strand
AGAATGCCTTTCAGCTTCATAGGGATATAATCAGGCAATTTGTACATTGCAGTGCTTGTTATACAGACATGATCTAGTCCGCAAACCTGTTCCTTGATTTATTAAATTGATCTAATTGCAACTTTAATCAGATGTTACAAACAGTATAATTGGTTGAGTTATCTATCACACAGAGAATTATTTTTTATATAGCTTAAATAGCGCGTAATGTGTTTTTATATATATATATCATATTTGCAGTTTGTAATGTAGTCCTTTAATGTTAAGTCTGCAAAGTTATTAAATATTGTCTTGACTCAGAATCGCCTCAACGAGTCGCTTCATTTTCAAATCTTCTGCCTGTTACCGATGTAGGTCACTAGGTAACATATTTGCATAATCCCGCAAAATCTGACCTGCCCACAGACACTTCCACTAGTCAGTGTTTACATCATGTCAAGCAGATGCTGTGTTCTGCGCTGTGAAAGCAAGTGTGTTTTGTTTTCATTGCCCAACGATGCTGATGATGTAAAGAATCAGTGGTTAAACTTAATTATTCCACAATACCACTGTAGTACAGCGAGAACCTTTTGTTTTACCAATGACTAAACGCTTGTCCATGAAAGATAATTCCATACCTTCTTTATTTGGACCAACAAGCGTCTCCGAACCACAGCCTGTAAGTGCTAATACAAAGTTTAAACCTAACACTGAGAAACGTTCTGATCAAGTTGTGCTTGTGATGGAGTTTCCGGTTAAGCGACTGCGTCTATCATCCTCGGACCCTTGCTCGAATTGATAAGGTAATATCTATGACTTTTTTTAATCTTTGGACACAAGAATGAATGTTGGAAAATAACATTTCCTTTCTTACATTGAATCATGTTAGGTACGGAAAGTCAACTGACCAATCAATCAGAGCAGAGTTGGTTTTATGGAAGAGAGGGGTTTACAGACATTGTGATCCGAACTGAAACCGTGTCGGAATCATTGCAAAATGACTCTTATATTATATGCATATTTTGAGAAAATTTCAATGTTTTGTGACCTTAGATGCATTTGAACCTGTTATAGGGGACTCCAGCACAATATTAGGATTCTTTAAAAAACCATATTACCTGCTCTTTAAAATGTATGAAATGAATGTAGAATAATTGAATGTAAATAATTGATCTTCTAAATTTAGGGTAAATATTTGTTTAAACTTGAGTGGTTACAGTTTTAGTGTTAACTCTATCACTATATATATATATATATATATATATATTTATAGTGGGTACGGATTTAGACCCCCTTCAATTTTTTACTCTTTGTTATATGGCAGCCATTTGTTAAAAAAAATTCTCATTAATGTACACACAGCACCCCATATTGACAGAAAAACACAGAAATGTTTGCAGATTTATAAAACTGAAATATCTTAGTATTCTCCACGCTTTATTATTTAGTAGAAGCACCCTTTGGATCTAATACAGCCATGAGTCTTTTTGGGAAAGATGCAACAAGTGGATTTGGGGTTTGTGTTTAGGGTCATTGTCTTGTTGGAAGGTAAACCTTCGGCCCTGTCTGAGGCCTTAAGCTCTCTCTAGAAGGTTTTGGTCCAGGATATTCCTGTACTTGGCCGCATTCATCTTTCTCTCGATTGCAACCAGTCGTCCTGTCTCTGCAGCTGAAAAACACCCCCATAGCGTGATGCTGCCACAACCTTGCTTCACTGTTGGGACTGTATTGGACAGGTGATAAGTAGTGCCTGGTTTTCTCCACACATACCGCTTAGAATTAAGGCCAAAAAGTTCTATCTTTGTCTCATCAGACCAGAGAATCTGATTTCTCACCATCTTGGAGTCCTTCAGGTGTTTTTTTTTTTTCAGCAAACTCCATGCGGGCATTCATGTGTCTTGCACTGAGGAGAGGCTTCTGTCGGGCCACTCTGCCATAAAACCTGACTGGTGGAGCGCTGCAGTGATGGTTGACTTTCTACAACTTTCTCCCATCTCCCGACTGCATCTCTGGAGCTCAGCCACAGTGATCTTTGGGTTTCCCCTGATAGCTCAGTTTGGCCAGACGGCCAGCTCTAGGAAGGGTTCTGGTTATCCCAAGCATTTTCCATTTAAGGATTATGGAGGCCACTGTGCTCTTAGGAGTGTGCTCTCCTTAAGTGTAGCAGAATTTTTTTGTAACCATGGCCAGATCTGTACCTTCCCACAATTCTGTCTCTGAGCTCTTGAGGCAGTTCTTTTGACCTTGTGATTCTCATTTGCTCTGACATGCATTGTGAGCTGTAAGTTGTCATGCCCCAAACTATGTTTTGTTTATGTTTTAATTTCCCCATGTGTTCTGTCTCCGTGTGACCTAGTTTCAGTTAATTATCATTGTGTTCAGGTGTGCCTTGTTTAATTATCATCGTTGTCTACCCTTTATAAGTTCTCTTGTGTTCTATGTCTGATTGTCCGGTTATTAACGTTATTTTGGATGTCGTGTGGATTACCCTGCCTGCCTGTCTACTCTTCTTGGGTATATTAAAGGATTTGTTAGTTGTTGCACTTCTGACTCTGCCTCCGTACTTTCGCCACACGCACCTTTATATAGACCTTATATAGGTGTGTGGCTTCCCTAATCAAGTCCAATCAGAATAATTAAACACAGCTGGACTCAAATGAAGGTGTAGAACCATCTCAAGGATGTTCAGAAGAAATGGACAGAGTTAAATATATGAGTGTCACAGCAAAGGGTCTGAATACTTAGGACCACGTGATATTTCAGTTTTTCTTTTTTAATAAATCTGCAAAAATGTCAACAATTCTGTGTTTGTCAATATGGGGTGCTGTGTGTACATTAATGAGGAAAAAACTAATCAATGATTTTAGCAAATAGCAGCAATATAACAAAGAGTATAAAATGTTTTATACTTATTTAATGTAGTCAATATATACATAATATACACTTAATTAATTTGTTTTATTTAGTGCTTTACTATTTTTTTTTTGCATTTAGCATTTTGTATTTGTTTTTTTTTACCAGTCTACTCTGTAAATAAAATAATACTATTATAATAATATAAAATAAAGCATTTGAGAAGGGGACGTGTAGGTAAGTATGGAAGAATGAAATATAGACAGTAAACAAAGATAGACAAACGGCTAAAACCAATGAAGTCTCTAAGTAAACCACAGAACAGCAAATATTGATACTCAAATATTCAATTTACATAATTACTCATACATTTTCCCAACACCAAAGTTATTGTTTGTAAAAAAAAAAATAATAATAAATGAAAGGCTTCAATAAAAGTTCCCTGTGCATGTTTTTTTTTTTTTTTTCTTTTGTCTATTTGACAGCCTTTGTGTGATGCATGCAGTCTGTCTGCTACAGACTGGAGTATGTGTGTGTGTGTGTGTTGTTGAGAATCATGCATCGCTCTCTCAAGTGTAACTGGTGATTCTGGTTGATTTGGGCTCTGTTCCTCCTGTACACATCATCAATCACTCCAACCCCCCTAAAACACACACACACACACACACACTTGACCATTCAGTCTATAAATAGCACTAGTGAGAATCAGTAATACAGGACATTTCTCTTCCTTCCTCCCATCTGTCTTCTCTTTTTGCCTTCTCTCTGTCTCTCCTCACCCTAATATCTGTCTGTTTCTATTTTTACCGCTTTCCCTTTATCCCTCTATACTCCCACCCCCATGTTTTATTGATCAATAGCTGAGTATTATTGATCCGGATATCGGATAAAAATTCTCTCATGTGGATGGTCCCGGTCACATCACAGCTTTGTGAAGTGGGGTCATAACTACAGCAAACCCTGACAACTCAACCCACAATGCTCTCTGTCACTCAGCCACAGACAAAAAGCCAGAATGTGGTTGCCAAAAAACAAAGAAACATGCATTTGAAGATAATTATTAAGTATTGTTCACTTCAGAAGTGCTGGTGAGTGTTTTTCCAAGCATATATTCCTCTAAAAGAGGAGAGCATGATTCTTGGGTAATTAATGGATGTTCGGCGGTTGAGTCACATCCTCAGGAAGGCTTGAGCGTCTGGATGCGTCATGACATTGGCTTGACACATCACATATGCCACATATTCCCCTCGACGTAAGATGCGCTGTGCGGGGTGGTCTTTACAGGTTGAGGAGCAGAGAAGGGTGAGTAGATGGGAGCTCTCCATGAGACACATTTATTGAGTTCTGCCATCATTCAGATCCTCAGTATTTCTATTCTGTCGGTCCCCGTGGATAAAAGTCTGTTCAAAAACAAGTTAGTGAAGTAATGGGAGATACTGTAATTATCAGCTTTATTATGTAAATTATTGTTATGTGTTTTGTTGTCTGAGCAAGTAACAAGGAGTACATAAACACAATACCCTTGATTTTCCATTTTGTATGAACTAATTCATGTTTATTATACACATCTTTCATATACGTTTCATAAGGTTTGGGGACAATGCGATTTATTTATAATTTTTGACAAAAACAGTAGCAAAGTGAATTATTATTACAATTTAAAATGTTTTTATATAACAACAAAATAATGTTTTCTATGTATATATTTTAAAATGTAATTTGTTCATGTGACGCAAAGCTGAATTATTAGCAGCCATTACTGCAGTCTTCAGTGTCACATGATCCTTCAGAAATCATTTTAATATTTGGTGTATATGGTGTTCAAGAAACTTTTTTTACTTTTTCAATTTTGACAAAATGTATTATTATGCTGATAATTATTTTATTTTATTACTAACTATAACTAATTTTTTTCAGTATAATCTGATAAAGGTTACAAGAACAGCATTTTTAAATTGATTATTTTGTAACATTGTAAAAGTGTTTACACTAACTTTTGATCAATGTACTGCAGCCTTGTATATTAATTTCTTCTTTGTAAGATCTTACAGACCCTGCACTCTTTAATGCTGTTGTAATGCGTTTGGAATCTGGACAAAAAACAAAATACTGTAACACCATTACAATGAGAAGAACATAAAAAGGGAATCATAATGGACATTTTACAAGAAAAAGGAAACAAAAAGAATAAACGTTAACAATTTAAAATGTCCTTTACACAATCTCACATGTGTTTAAAATTGAACTGGAAATTAGGTGCTGGGCGTCAGGCCAGAGGAGAACTGTCCCCAACTAAACCTGGTTCTCCCAAGGTTTTTTTCCCTATTCTCTCATGGATGGGGTTTTGGTTCCTTGCCGCTGTTGCCTCTGGCCTGCTTAGTTGGGGACACCTGATTTCTAGTGATTATCATCGTCTTGATTACAGAGACGTCTCTGCGTTTGATAAATAAATTCTTTAATTCTCGTCATTATACATTACCATCACTCTGTTCTTCTATTTGATAATGTTCAGTGCTTTGCTACAATCTGTATTGTTAAAAGCACTACAGAAATAAAAGTGACTTGACTTGACATGTTTGTGTGAAATAGGGCTATGCAGGGGTTAATAAAAACAAAACAAACAAAAAACACATCACCACAAGCACTGACTTAAGTGTCTTCATTTTTATCATTTCCTTTCATAATCCTACATTTTGCAGTCATTTGTCTACATTATCATCAATACTGTACTCTTCTAGCACCCCTGACACCCGCACACACAGACAGTGTTGTGTGGGACACCTGTGTGTTGTTGGCAGCCTGAGGGGCTTTGATACACGCTGAGCTTTAATCTCCACACTGGGCTAGTGTGCCTTTGAAGTGCTAATCTGAGGCACCTTCCCTTCCTCCTCACAACATGGACACACATCCACGGTCAGCCTGTGGTCAGGCCAAGCCAGCTGGCCTGTGTGCAAACCCACATACATGCACAAAAAATAGAGAAACACACACCACCTGTTATTGGAGCTGCAAGGAAAACACCTGTAGAGGGAAATCAGAGCCCCTTATGTAGTTTACTTTGCTTCTGTCCAAAGTAGCATGATGTTTTGAATATGGCATATATATACATTTTTATTAATTCATATTCACTGTAATGTACCTTTCGTAATCTAAGGTTGAAAGGGGTTTTGAATGTGCTTCATAGTGTTTTTGAACAGAAAGAACAGGAATTACAGTATATTCCAAGAAATATTTAGCTTTAGTAGCAGTGAATGTGAGGTCAGGAGAGATTAGATGCTTAATAGAGCTGGCATGAGAAAAGAAGAAAGAGTCATGGGAATGAGAGTGAGAGGATATTTATAGTAACATGTATATAAGGAAATCACGGATGGAAAAGAAGACATTTAATAGATAGATTACTCTCTGTTTGTTTAGTTCTTTCTCTCTTTTCATCCCTCCCTCTTAATTCTCACCAGCCTCTCTGCAGATGAAAGAAGAGGAGGAACCTGCAAGGTGATTGTCACAGGCCTTTTCTTTGCCCTGGAGGACCTGTTCGGTTGCTATAGAAACTAGGTCAGGGCTGCCGCATCCAGGGAGGCAGAATGTGTGAGTGTGTGACAGGTGTATGAAGAGGTGCTGAGGAAAGGAGGGGTCGAGGTAAAGCGGAAGGAAGACTGACAAGGATGAGAGATGATAAAGCAGGTTCCTGTTCCATCATTCAGCTCAGCCTGTGTGTTGGAATTAAATCCCACAACCCACACACTCTCAGAAATAAAGGTACAAAAGCTGTCACTGCAGCGGTACCATTTTAAAAAGGTACACTTTTGTACCTGTTAGGTTCAAATATGTACACTTTAAGTACTAATACGTACCTTTAAAGTACCAAAATGGACCCTTTAGGAACAAACGTGACTTTTGAAAAGGTACCGCCCCAATGACAGCTTTGAGAGTGCAGTAAACCTGAATTGTTCTGTACTTTAAAGGGTTAATTCACCCCAAAATCAAATTTCTGTCATTAATTACTCACCCTTAGGTTGTTCCAAAGAGGTAACTCGGGAGAGAGGAATGGTTGAGTAAATTGTTATTTTTGTTTCTTTGCACAAAAAAAAGGTATTCTTGTAGAGTCACAGAACTGAAGCCACTGATGTCACATCCTGTTTTACCGATGTATTAACTATGTTTCTGATCCTGGATTATTTTTAAGTTACAGTATTGCTGTCTATGTAGGGTCAGATAGTGTCATGCCTTAGGCGTACCTTGTCTGTGTCTTGTCTGTGTTTATGTTAACCTGCTGTCTCCCATGTGCCTTCACTCATTTGTAACTCCGCCATTGTCATTGACAACCCTGCATCCACGGATCCAACTACGTGGTTCCCGGCTCGCCATCCGGCGAGGTCCACCACCGAGATCGCTCCGTTCCGCCAAGCCGAGAGGTACGGTTCCGGTTTCATTTCCGCGGCCCGGACCGCCGTGTAAAGCCCCCACGGTCCCGAAACCATCTCTGCACGGGTCTCACCACGCCACCCGGCTCGATCCACTTCAGGTGCCCACTCCATCAGACGTGGGAAAAAGAATTGAGGCCATATTCAAGCTAGCTTTCAAGATGGCGGCCGAGTCTGCAGAAACTAATCCACCAGCGCGGTTGCCGGCCTCATCTAGAATCCCCGCGGTGCTGTATGATGCTCAGTCTGTTCATGTTTTACAGCTCGAGGAGCTGTCACCCATCCTAGCGATCCCTGATACGCTAGTGATGGGTTCCGACACCACGTCACAGCGAGAGGGGCTGTGTGGTGTTCAATCGGTTCCGGTTATTCAGCCAGGTGAGCTGAGGAAGGCCCTTGTGATTTCACGCCAATTATTAGCGGGTTCCAGTCCGTAGCACGGTATGAGGGGCCGTGTTCTGAAGTGTTGGGTTGTGATTTGGGTTTGGTATTGCCAAACTATGGTGGCCGGATCCACCAGACCCGTTCTGTGATCCGGATCCTTGGTGGGCTCTTTCACTGCCTATTCGGCCCTGGAGGGCGCTAGCAGAGACTATTCAGCCCAGGAGGGCATTTTCATTGACTGGTCGGCCCAGCAGGGCGCTGTCACAGCTTGTTCGGCCCAGGAGGGCATTTTCACTGACTGTTTGGCCCAGAAGGGCTCTATCACAGCCTGTTTGGCCCAGGAGGGCATTTTCTTTGCCTGTTCGGCCCAGGAGGGCACAATTATGGACTGTTCGGACAAGGAGGTCATTTTCTCTGTCTGGTTTGCCCCGGAGGGCATCCCAATTGTCGGCTCCGCCTTGGAAGGTGGTTTCACTGTCTGGTCGGACCAGAAGGTCCTTGCCACTGTCTGGTGAGCCCAGGTGGGTCTCACCACCAACTGCTCTGCCTTGGAAGGCAATCTTGCCGAACGGCTTGGACCAGAAGGTCAGCCTCACTGTCTGGTGAGCCCAGGTGGTGGCCATTGCAATCATCCACACCGCCCTGGAGGGCGTTCCCATTGCCTGTTAAGCCCCGGTGAGCGTCTCCGCCATCGGCTCCACCCTGGAGGGCGTTCCCACCGTCTGGTCTGCCCCGGAGGGTATCCCAATCATCCACACCACCCTGGAAGGCGTCTCTCTCGTCGGCTCCACCCAGATGGATGTCACTGCCATCTGCTCCGCCTTGGAGTGTATCTCCCTCGCCTGCCCCACCTCCCTCCATTCACTATTTTGTTGTGTCTGGAAGCTGCGACTTGGAGGGGGGCTATGCCTTGTCTGTGTCTTTATGTGTCTATGTGCCTGTGTTTATGTTTACCTGCTGTCTCCCATGTGCTTTCACTCATTTGTAACCCCGCCCTTGTCATCAGTGTTTCATCCTCTGCCAGCCGTGTCTGTCCAAGTGTCCTGTATTGAGTCTTTTATTTGTCTTAGTATTTAAGCCATGCCCCATGTCTTGTCTCTTTGTCGTTCGTTAACGTTGCATGTCTGTCTGTATTTCTCTACGTAGCTCGTTGCTTATTCCTTGTTTTCTTGTTTTGTTTAATAAATGTCCAAGATCAATAAGATTCCTGGCTCCGTGTTCTCCCTGCTCGCGAGGAAGCGCAAGCGCGAGTTTGTCTCCGATTTCATCAATAATACCTTAATTTGTCTTCTAAAGATGAACAAAGGTATTATCGGTTTGGAACGACATAAGTAATTAACTAACAGAATTTTAATTAAGAATCTCATACTTTAAATTTAAGTAAGAATCTCATACTTTAAATGTGTTTTTAAGATATGGGAAGAAAAATTAAAAAGTTAAAGATAAAAAGTGACAAAAAATGAGAAGTAGTGAATACTTTGAGTGAATCATTGGATTATTCATCACCTATTAAAAAACAGATTAACCCAGATATTAAACAAATGAGAGTATTTGTAAGTGAGTCACTGAATGATTCATATTAAAAACATTTATATTAAAAAAAAACTGATTCATTAAAGATCAAAACACAATTACTGTGTGTTGACAAAGTAACAATATCCCCTATATTGTTACTTTGTCAACACAGTTTCCCGAACAGGGTTTAAGACTAGTCCTAGATTAAAATAAATGTTAAGAGCTGTGTAAACTGGAAAAAGCTTGCACTGAGATATCTTAAAATACATAATTGTCATTGTTTGGTCTTAAAATGCGCACAGATACTGCATTTTTGTGAGACATGTTTCTTAAAATTTCCTAAATTAGCAAAGGTTTAGTCCTGGCTTAATCTAATTCCTATCCGGGAAACTGGCCTTTAGTGTTTAAAATGTAAGTTACTCAGTATTAATGTTATATAAATAACTACAAATAACTATTAGTCTATCAAGCCTTTTTAACCTGAACAAAACTCTAAATAAGAACCATAGAAAGTTGCTGATCATTTGTATAACAATAAAATATTAAATTTTAGCTATTCATGTATTTTTACATCTCCTATGTTTTATACTACACATTATTAAATGTGCAGTGTCTGACTGGCAATTCTGTTCACAGATAAACTCAGTTTAGCAAAACCGGTAAACATTTACATTTACAGCTTTTAGCAGATGCTCTTATCCAGGCTGACTAACAAAACGTAATGTGATCGAGCTAAAACAACCTTTAATGGATGTGTGTGTTCAGAGGCTGTTCTTCAGAGTCAAACGTCTGAGATATGGTTTGTGTCGGGATGTATATTGCCGATGGCAGATGTTCACTGGCCAGGCAACGAATTAGCCAACGGCCACCAAAACATCAAACATCAATGTCACTGCCGGAGACTGTCTGTCTACATGACAAGCTGAGAAGAAGTGTCTTTGTGTCCTTGGATCACACTGACTTAAATGTTAACAGAGGAGCAAACAATTTGAACGACAGACCTTTTACCTCAGGTTTCATTGTTGTTCTCAGTCGGCAGAAGCAGTCTAATACTTTGTGAGTCATTGAGATTTTTCTTGTTAACAACGGAAGGGCCTCAGCAAGACCTCAGGCCATTAACCCCAGTGACTCAGACGTCAGGTCTTTTCTTAGATACCTTGAGAGATGCTTGAGATGACTAAAAGACTTGTTAACTCTGTGTTAAGTCTGAATGTCAGCGTGGACTCTCAGAGCTTGCTCGTCAGTGTGAGTCGGGTCATGGGTTTTGGCATATATGCTCCTGGTATCATCAGACAGACAGTTTACAGGTTGTAGCCGTCCACCTCACACAGTGAACTTCATAAATCTCTCTAGCCAGAGACGAGAGGGATGTGTTTGCATGGAGAATCAGGATGTATGGTCATCAAACTCTCACAACTGTTTCAGTGGTGTATGATGAAGGGTTCAGGGGTCTCATACTTGCTCTGGATCCTATCTATGTATCGCCAAGGTGTGTCGAAATAATCAGAGGTCAATTTCTAATTCATACGGAATATTGTTTATGTAACCTTTCTTGTACATTTATTTTTATTGTGGCACATTTAGGCCTTGAAGAAAATGGTGGAGCAAGGCCAGGGCTGAAAAGGAAAATGTCAACTTTAGGGCTGAAATGACTGTGAAAAATCAAATTTTTAGAATTTTGTACTTAAACAATTATCATGAAATGAAACATGAGATGTGCTGTTCTGGTCCACAACTCAGGACCACATATTGCCGATTCTGTTTCTAAACATATTTATCCTGAGGCATCTAATTGTTTTGATTACATAGATTATTAAGGAAATTCATTAATTAGTGTAAAGTTACTTTTTAAACAAAATGTTTTAATCAGTGGTTATTGCTAAAGTTAAGCCGATAATGATTGTGATTTTAACTAAATAAATTAAATGAACAAAAAAATCTATACAAATCAAATCAGTTGCTTTTTTTGGAATTTTTATTAGTTTATTTACAATTATTTAATATATTAGTGTTTTTAAAGAGTAACCTTCAATACTAATATTGATAGTGGCAAATAATATCTACATGTAAAAATAGTAGAAATTAGTAGATATCTATTATTGGGCAAATTTTTGTGTTTCTCAGAAGCAGAAGTCATCATGTATAGTTTACATGGTCAATAGTGGCTGAGAACTACAACAAATACAGTGTTTGTGTTCCTGTTCGCTCCAATAACAAAAGAAAGGTCCACAACAGTCTTTCTATGAATTTCCAAAAGAGGGGAAAAAATTGTGTTACTCAAAATAAATATTTCTGTCACTCAGCCACTGAAACACTTTTATACTTAGTTTATACTTAATAATAACACACATAGTATAGTGTTGCAACTGTACATACATTTTTGAATGAATATAAGTTATCACAGTGTATGAAAAGGGTCCATATGCATAAATTTAATTTAAAAGCAAAACTATCTGTAATATTTGGCAAAAGACTGATATATTACAGATTGCATCCCTAATAACTGTTGTTTATACTTTGAAACAAAACTCTCAATTTCAAATTCTTAAACATCTATACATTCTTTCATATGTAAGAATACAACAGATGAGAAAACATACTATAGTATCTATACTATAATACCACCTAAAACAACAGCAAAACAACTCATTTGTATTGTTTTGCACATCTTTACTGCTTTTTATAAAGGATCCAGCGTGAGCATCTTAAACCATCATTATGCAGACTCATCTTCTGAGCTAACCTTTATGTCACAGGATAAACAAAATGGCAAATCATGACCTCAGCAAAGAGGGTTAGAGGAAGACATTTGCCCTAATTTGATTAAAAGGCCTCTGATATAAAAAAGAAAATAAAATGTCTCTCTGCTTTAAAGGTCAGGATGTGTGGGGAAGGGGAATTGAGGTCAGGTAATTCTGCAACAGCGCCACGCTAGCCTGATTGGATGCTCTGTAGCTCCATGATACCTTTCCCATTGATCCAGCCACGTCATCTCTCTCTAAATGCACACACCATCCCTTCTTTGCTTAATTATTACCACTGTTGATTAGCTGGCTACAAAGATTCCAGCTCTTCAGACTGTAATTAATTTGTTTTCCCTTCAATGGTGGGCTGTTGGCAGAGAGAGAGGCGGTGGGGAGGGCGCCCTTTGAAAGGTCGTTTAAACTGTTAAACTGTTATTTTTTACATTATGCCAAATAATGGGTGAAGATGAAATGGGGCTGTGTGTGGGAAAACAAAGCTGAGGTGGCAATGTACCATAGGTTTTGTAATGATGTATTATCAGATGTATATATTACAGTGTTTACAGCATTTCCATAAATAGCAGCACCATGGGACACTGGGATGGGCACATTAGAAATACAATAAGAGGCTTTCCAAAAAGAGGGTTTTGGCGCAATGCCATAGAACCAAGAACCATTTTTAGTTCCCTTAAGCACCTTTCTGTAATTTTTTTTAAAAGAACCATGTTTTCATAATGAAAAAAGAATATTTTAATATTCTTAAGAACCCTTTTGCACAATTATGAACCTTAAGTTTAGAAGGTTAAAGGTCAAGAGCATTTTGAGTAACCTTGAGGCGGCACTTACATTTTAAATCTCTATTTGTTGGACATTATTGCCATAAACCTATTATATTAAAGTTAATGTTGGAACAGCATATGAACAACCGCTTACTTCAATGCCAAGACTTCTTCTGGCATCCCTCCAAAATCTCATCT
>JAUYWG010000056.1:6704448-6715851 GCA_034779775.1 Enteromius afrohamiltoni | reverse complement strand
TTACTAATTTCATTTATTAAGCAGTTTGGCAGGACTGTAGTTCTCGAGTCTCAAGCTCGAGCCCCCTTGAACAGCAATCCAAATCTGTTTACCATCACTCAAGGGTTATATGAACATTACGAGCTGGAACTGGCAACAAATTACTGCTGGTTTAGAAATTACTACATTCCATACAACACTAGCCTAAAACAATATTTAAATATACTTAGCTGGTTAGCAATAAACTGGTCTGTTATTTGCAATTAAATGTATTATAAAAATATTTTAAAAAATTATTTATTATATAAATATATACAATTTAGTTGGAATCAATATAAAATGGCATTATTTAAACTTTTGAAGAGTGGTTTTAAAGGCATAGTTCACCCAAAAAAGAAAATTATGTAATTAATTACTCACCCTTGTGTCATTCCAAACCTATAAGAACGTTGTTCATCTTAAAGATATTTTTGATAAAATCTGTGTGATTTCTGACCCTCCATAGACAGCAACACCACTACCACGTTACTCAAAATTCTTTATTCAACATCTGTGTCAGTATTTGACAAGCGTTTATGACGGTACCACCATAATTCATGAGAAGAATTATTAAATAAATTCTTTATTTTTTTTTCTTTGTACACAAGAAGTATTAGCGTCATAAAATTAAGATCGAAACACTGACGTGAACTAGCTTTCTGGGCTTGAATGTAGTAGTTAATTTGATGTCTGAAGGACAGAAAGCCCTCGGAATTCATCAAAAATATCTTAGTTTGTGTTCTGAAGATGAATAAAGGTCATACGGGTTTGGAAAGACATTAGGGTGAGTAATTAATGACAGAGTTTATTGCGTGAACAATAGACTTCCATGCATCTCTGTGTAGTTTATGTAAGTTGGTCAACAGATTAAAATAAGTATGTGTTTTCATTATTATATGTAAGTACAGTTTTTAAATACACTTTTAAGAAAGTGCACTACAAGTGCACTTTCAACATGTTCCTTTTATGCAAGGGTAAAGGGCATGTTACATGCAATTCGACCCTGAATATAACCTTGTTACTCTCACTATCTACTGTGAAAATATACACAGAAATGTCCTCTCTATGTCTAAGCATTCCAAAGAAAAAATCCACAAAGGAAGGACTGGCCATCACAGTAAGAGTTCACAGTATCATATGTGGTCTCCTAATTCTTATGAACTTCTGGCATGTGTGCAGCAGACGGGTGGATGGCAGGGCAAATCAACGCACTTTAAATTGACTGTGACAGCAGCCCGCAGTGAGAACCAACTGTTAACCAAATGCTACCCATCTCTGGGTAACTGGAAGAGACTGTAAACCAGATACCAGCTGTTTTCTTCTCAGAACGTCTCAGATACTTTCACCTACCAGTGAAGTCCTGGATGCCATCTTTCTTCATCTGTGGAAGAGACACAAAAGTGGGAGGATACCAGAAGGGACGTGCATGACATGTCTGCTGATGTTCTTTTAGAGTGACCCAGAATATGCATGAAGGTGAGTCCGGCAAACAATTACACCCTTTCTGATGTGATGCTAAATGGCCAAGGAGATACAAAGGCAATGTAATGAAAAAGAAGGACAGGACCAGACCATTTAAAAACAAGTAAGGTAAGAAATTAAGGACAAAAATAGAATGTTGTGTCTCAGAAGAAAACAATTTGCTAATCAAGCAATTGTTATGGTGTCAATATCGTAATTAGAATTGAGTGTTGGGTATCGGAAAACAACAGAAGGTCACCTGGTATTGTATTATAGTTTTTCTCAATTGATTTGGCTCAGTTATTGAATGAGATTCGGATCTCTAAACAATTTGTTTCTTGTTTACACCAGATTTTAATCTCTAATTCATGTAAGCAAGTTTTGGCACATGTCTGCAAAAGAGTAAAGTGCAATTGTTAACAGTTTGTACAGTAATTGTTTTTTGAGTTACTAAAATTGATCTCCAGCACAAACTTGATCAAATGATTACACATGTACTCTTGTATTGCAAATGTACCTGTTCGAGTGAAGATAAGCATGCACATTTCCTCTGTTGGCACGCAGTGATGCCCGCAGGAAGGTGCAACAAGCGCTAGTTTGTAAGGTATGCGGCAACGAGCTGTTTTTGACTGACAGTTCAGAGCATCCAATTAAAAACGAATGATTTTTGACAGTCCCTCTAATCTCCGATACTGGCCAATCAGAGAACAGATTAGGCGGTCCTTATGCAAATGTGTTGGCAAGGGAAACGAAACCGCTCCATTCATCCTCCTCATCACAGAGAAGAAACAAATAGGTAGCGTTTCTCTGTTGAAGTACAGTATACTCCTCCAACCGCGAGAGTACAAGTCACTTTGAGCGATAAATAAACGACCGGATACTTCTCTCACGATATTTGGTGAGTAATATTGTATCTGCATTGAATAGTTATCTAACGTAACCTGGCTGTCATTTCATAATTTCAATTCATAATGCGCGCATTGCTCCTTCAAGCTCCGCTGAATACAACGTAACGTTACAGATTTTAGATTTCAGTTAGTAACGACTGATAAATTGATTAAGATGCTAAACACAATTGCATTTTTCTTTGCTATAAAAGGACAAATGTTTTTTTAATAATGTGCCATTGCAACTTTTACTTGACAAAAAAATAATAATGCTATGTTGTTTAATCTTGTCGTGAATTGCAAACGTTATGGCGTGCGTCCAAACTGATGTCATTAAAGTAAGATTTAACAAAATGGAACATGTGAGCAAAAAACAAAGAAACATACGAGCTCCGCCAATAATAAACTCATAACTGGTTTAATATTCTAATGAGTGTTAAGTTGGCTTGTGGTTTTATATCCTACTGACGAGTTGATCTGTTGCATTTATCAGCCTGTGCTGTTGACACAAGCTTGAGGCGGTAAGGTTTGTTTATGAATAGCGCGGTGCCAGAAAAGTTCATGGATGCGTGGATGTGAGTCAGTGTTGTGTCTGCGCCACGCATATATGAGTGGGACATCATGGCTGTGTCTCAAAACCTAGTCAGCTGCCTTCCTAGGCAACATTTGTGGCCAACAGAAGTGCCTTATTTTGGGCATCATAGGGGACTGCAGCATTTCTGGGCACGTAAAGCATTGTGGGACATGTGAGCAAAATGTAACATTTAGGACATTAACATTGGACATTATAGGTGCTGCTTGCAGCAATTTTGGGAAACATGCCTGCAGCGTTTCTGGATGTTTTTGTTGGGCAGCAGTTTTTGTGGGCATCATATTTTAGGAATATTTCATTAGGCTCTAGGGTTGATTCTAGGGCATCATAGGTTCATACATTATATTTGAGAAATGTTTCATAGCTCGTATTTGGGCACCATGAATGCATCATTCATAGTGCATTGAGAATTTTTGGGAATCATGGACTTGTGCGCCACTTTTAGACATTGTATGTGCTTGCAGCACTGCGCATATGTGTGTAGACTTTTTCTTTTAGCAGTATTTTTGGCATTACTTGTACAGCATACTGTGGGCATCATAGGTGTACACAGTGTATTTTAAATTTAAATTTAGGGATCATTTTTAGGCATCATTGTTGCATGCAGCAGTTTGGGGTATCATAGGCACATGCCACATTTTTTATTATAATTGTTGTGTTTTGGGCATCATAAGATGCATTCAGAATTGCTTAGGCTTTATAAGCCACTGCAGCAATTTTGGACATTATAGGTGCATAAAGCATTTTCTTAGGGAAAATGTTTTGGGAATCAGATGCAATTTTTTGCACGTTATAGGACACTGCAGCAGTTTTGGGCATCTTATGAAGCATTTTAGTCATAATAGGCTTTTAGAGAATTTTTAGGCATCAGGTACCAAAGAAGCTGACTAGGTACATGGCTGCTTGGTTTCCTTCTTTGTGAATGTGTGCTCCTAAATTTGTCACAATCAACAATCTGCATACAAATTCTCTACTTTAAGAAATAATTGACTGCTCTTTGAGTACACTGTTCACTGGTCACCAAGTGCTCACCACTGAACTGACACTAAAATGATCAGCAGCGAGTTGTGAGAGCATCGGCGTGTTGGCACCACGTCTGTTTGCATCCATGCTGCCATTTGGATGGGCCTGCGAGTGCCCATGAAGCTTCAATGAGCTCAGTATGTCTCACAGCCACTGCTCATTAAGCTCAAATAATGAATGGATGCAAAAGTGATTATGTATGCTTAGATGAAACACAGCAGAGGGCACAGAGATGTGGGATGGTTTCAATAGTGAGAAAAGTGGAGGGCTTCGGTCTCATTAATTCATCTGACCGTGACACACTTCAATTGCTGAAGTGCAGGGTAATTGTGAAATCCCTACTTAGTTTGAAATGTTTGAACAGTTGTGGTGGAGCATGCAGTTGCTGTCTCCTCTAACTCTGTAAAGCCTAACATGTATTATTTTTAATGCACTTTATTACACTTTATGACAAAATAATAAATATAATGCAAAAGGTTTGCGTGTGTTTTTTGTTGAGTACCATATATGATATATCAGGCTTTTATTGTCCATATAGTATGATATTGAAGAATATGTAGCTCGTATTTGAACATAAATGATTGATGTTAATGTTGAATGTACAAAAAATACTCATAAAATAAAAGTTCCAAAAGGACATTTCTGTCAACAGTTTTTAAAAACATTGAAGTGAAAAGAACATTTCTTTTTTTTCCACTATAAAGAACCTTTGTGTAATAAAAAGGTTATATGGATGATTCTTTATAGAACCATAGATGCCTGTAAGATTTTATTAGGATTTACTGATAATCAAGTAAACCTTGCTTCAAACCAGCAACAATTTGTCTAAAAATATACTAACAATATAAAAGAGTTACACTTTGCAATAGGAAATACTTATTCACTATTAACTATGTCTTTTCCTCAATTAATTAATATTTTTGTTGCTTATTAATAAAAAGCTAGTTGTTAAGTTAAGTTATATGGTAGGATTAGTGATGTAGAATAAGGCCATGCAATATAATGCATTAATATGTGCTTAATTACTACTAATAAATGGCTGATAATCTAGTAATATGCACGCTAAGAGACCCTAAAACAGTGTTACCAAAACACTCACAGAAAAAAGGCACAATAATTACACTAAAACAAAAAGCATAAACTATCAATTCCTATATGACAGCAAGGATTTAAAAGATTGTGCACAAGAAGTTTTGATCAGTTTAGTAGTACTAGACTGTGGACGGGTCATAGGGTCGACACACACACACACACGTCCAGCCGTCCCCTTGAATTTGCCCCCAACAAGAGCATTGGGCAGTATCGCACTACACTCACACGCATGGCCGACTGACTGATTACCCACGTCACATGCTCTGGTTTTCATGGAGATGGATGGCAGATTTAAAATGGCTGAGGCTGAGCTCTGAAAGCCACACACTGTTGTCAGCTTTTTGGTGGGACCGATCTAATGGCCTCCGGGCGGTTCGATATGGAAAAACAAAGGAATGCCTGCATGGAAGAACGAATGAGGACTGTTGCGTTTTGTTCCCCTCTCCGATAGGATCCTGATAATATTGTTCATGTTCATCATGTCAAACAAAAGAGCTGTTTTCTTTCTGTTAATCTTTTTTTTTTCTGCTGCTGTTGTTGTTGTTGTTCTTTCCTCTGCTTCCTGTTCTGAATTTGAGTGAGAGGCAAGTACAGTGTCATAACAGGGAGATGCTGTCAGATACATTTAGCAGCTGGATGACGCCCCGGGGTGTTAGAAACAAATTGTTCAATGTGCTTACCCATTATGTTACAGCATATAGATAAGGCAGGATATGAAATTTAATCAGTGATAAGACTGATTTTGAGAAGTAAGTCTAACTGTTCCATTAAAGCATAGAGTCAGCATAGAATGACGCCTTTAAATCTTTAGATAGCATGTGCAGCGCATCCTTTAGGGTCTGACTGCTTGTCAGTTTCAAGCCTATTGATTTGAACCCAAATTGATTTTACATTGAACTGACAATAGAAACTAAACATATATGTAACATTTGCACCTCCCTAGACATGATACGTTAAACTTTTGATGTTTGCAAATAGTTTAGGCATTTTTTTCACTGGAACCATATCTGATGCAACAAATTGTATGTAGTGCCCTCCTTTATTGGCATTGCAGTGTGCACTACATCGACTGCCCAGACTGGTCACCACATTTCATAATCCCATTTATTTCCCCCCGAAGTACCATCCTTGAGAGGGCACAGTTCAAATACAACCTGCCAAACCACTTAAATCAAGTGCAGCACAATAGTGAACCCAGAAAGACTGTGCACCTGTGTGACACGCCGTTCTGAATACTAAATGCTGATTTTGCTCAAGTTTTATTATTGCAGCATCTGGAACAGCCGTTTAATGGTACAATGTTTCGTTCTGCTTAACAGAGATGGATGGCATTAGCCTATTGAAATCAGCTGTTTACGATGTTGCTGTTTTGTACTCTAGTAGTGGCAGAACCTTTAAAATCATTCCTAAACCACAAGCATATTTTGTTTAGCTGGTGGCATACTTGCTGCCACAATGTTTGTGTTGGTTTTGTGGTATGATTCTATTTGTATTGAGTTGTTGTGTGGTTTTAGGGCATTACTATGTGGTTTAAGTGGTAGTTTACTGGCAAAGGGAAATGAGCCCGCCCTCAAGTCTCTAATATCAATGTCTTTAGATCTCTACTTTTGTGTAAATCTATGGTTTTTCAGATGACGTCATTTGAACCCTTTCTTTACGCCTTGCAACAGAATGATCTCTAATTCAGAAAGTAGTAAAGTTGGTTTTTGAGGAAGCATTTTGTGAGTTTCATTGTATACTGTGGAGTGGAACTGGTGCTTTTAGGTTCCTGAAAATACAGCATTATGCTTCTTTGTATTTCCAGCCATCAGCTGCTACAGTGTTGCATTAGCAGATACAAATGACAGTACTTAGTACATACAATATTTTGAGAGGTAGAGAGCAGGTGCGGTGACCTTCACTGGGTTGCCCTCTTCTCCTGAGAGAGGAGAATATGTTTCTTCAGCACTGAAGTGGGGAAACATCACTATAGAAACAACAGAAGGTCTAATTTAACACGATGCTGTGGGACTCGTTTAGAACTAGTAAACATGACTAGCTGTTTAAGAAAAAAAATGTTATTGCTTAGGGGTTGCACTTTTATAGCTCAGGAGACGGGAGTCTTTCTCCTGAAAGTCCTTAATGTAAAAGCAATAAAAATAAATTAGGCTTTTTGGCATTGTAAAGAGGAATACATTACGCTGGATTTTTTTTTTTTGTGAGAAATACTTGAATTCAGATTGCAATTTCTGAGCCTGATTCCAGAATTTGATATTTTGGCAAACAGAGCACTTATTCTTTAAAAAACAGGAGTCTTTTTATCCAAAGGGATAGCTTGCACAGACTTGAAAATTCACATATTCAGTGTCGTTTTAAAACTCTATGACTTGCTTTCTTCAATAGAACAAGGTATTAAGAAAACTTCAACTGTTTTTGTCCTTACATTGAAAGATAATGGGGTCCAAAAGAATGCGGGGCCTTCATGCATAAACAAAAAAACAAAATAATAGGTGCGCATCATGCTTTTGTCCCAGCTGGAGAGCATAGCTACAGTCCTGCGGTTGCTAAGTGATTTGTTTGTCTTTGCCCTGTACCCCACATGGGACCCAGCAGCCCCAACTACTTTAAATTACTGCCCTGAACCATCTGCTACCATGCACTGTTTGTGTGATTGTTGTGCATTAGTGGCTGTGAGAAAAAGTACAATTAGAGACGGAGAGGTTTGTTGTTACTGACAGAGACAGGGGAAAATACTGATCTGTTCATGTATAATTGAAGAAACTCTTTTATGCTGGCTCTTTTGCTCACAAAAGCTCCTTTGGCAGATGATGATGATGATGACTGACAGTTTTGGATGTGCCCCTTTGACTCCAGATAAGCATGGCTGACCTTTAGCACGCATATCTCCAAACAACTGCATTATTTATGCCCACTATTGGTTGTTATGCCACATGAGTCAGTGGAGAATTTTATGACTCACCTGTAATTGAACTGCAGCCATGAGAAGCTGGCATAAAAAGCTTCAGGAGTGACGTAAGCATCCATAAACCTTTCGCAGGTTGAGAGATGGATCATAATATCTGTTTTATGTTCACAATTTCTGATCATGATTTTGCTTTTTTCCAACTAACTGCTTATGTTGTACAGCAATGTTACTTTAAGTGAAAGTTCATTGAAAACTTTTGGAGGAAAATGTAATTTCAGAAGAGTATTTGGTTTGTGTCCCCTTTGCTTTACTTTGCTAAAAAAAAAAACATACAAACAAATATATATATATATATATATATATATATATATAGCTTGCACAAGTAAATGAGTCATCCGCTTATAAAAAACTGTGTAGGTTTTAGCTTCGTCTCACTATGCCAGTTTTATTGCCAGGAGAGCGGTCATTTATTTTGACGGTTCTGGATCCTCAAGGGGTTTTTTCCCAGTTTCATGGCGACAGAGGCCGTGTGTTTCCCAGTCAGTTCCGGTTACGCAGCCTGAGAGGCTGCAGAAGGCCCTAGCAGTTCCTATCCTGCAAAAATGGGTCAACTTCCCTTAGCACGACAAGAGGGGTCGTGTTTGGTCCAGTCGGTTCTGGTTAGACAGCCAGGTTAGCTGTTTTCTCCAAACCATGCGGTTTCTGATCCACAAGTGGCGGGTTCCGGTCACGTTTCATGGCGACAGGGCCGTGTCCTATCCAGTCAATATCGGTTGTGCAGCCAAGAGAGCTGCTTCAACCCATCTTAGTGGCTCTCGACAGGCTAGTGATGGGTTTCCACCACCGTACCACAGCGTGAGGGGCTGTGTGGTGCTCAGTCGGTTCCTGTATGGCAGCCAGGAGAGCTGTCAGGTACCCTTGTGGTTCCCAGATCGCAGTTGACGGGTCCTAGCCCTGTATCACGGCTCAAGGAGCCATTAGACACCCAGTCGGTAACAAATTATTTGGCGGAAGCACCTTGGGAGGACTTTACAGCGTCTAGTTTACCTCTTTCGGGTCCTAGCCCCGAGTTGCCGTGGCCCGAACCTCCAGAGACCGTTGAACGTTGCAATAGTCTGCCCCGCCCTGAAGGACATCGCCTCCGTTGATTCCACCCAGGTGGACGCCTTCGCTGCCTGCTCTGCCCAGGAAGACGACTGCTACGTCACGGAGGGCGTTCCCCGCTGTCTGATCCGCCCTGGTGGGCATCTCCGCCATCCACTCCGCCCTGGAGGACGGCCTCTTTGTTTGGTCAGTCCAGGAGGACATGGTCTGGTCTTCCCTGGAGGGCTACTCCTTCATCTGCTCCACCCAGGTGGGTGTCTCCGCCGTCGGATCCGCCCTGGATGGCGTACAAACTGTCTGGTCTGCCCTGGGGGGCATCGAGGCTGTCTGATCGGCCCTGGGGGGCATCGAGGCTGTTCAGTCGGTCCTGGAAGGTGTTTCCGCTATCCGCACCACCGTGAAAGGCACTTGCGTCAGCCTTGCTTCCTTGGAGGGTGTTTCCGCTGTCCCCACTGCTATGGGCAATGTCTCACCATAGCTGTGCCCTTGTGTCTTGTTTGTTGTCTTTTTTCTCATGTCTCTGCTGATGTCCAGTTCCATGTGCTTTTCTGTTTGTTTTCATGCCTTTTCCCCATGTGCTCTACTCATTTGCTACCCCGCCCTGCTCATCATGTTCAAGAGAACATCCATCTATGCCATAGCTTCTAACCAGTTGTTATTTGCTGAATTGTGAGATATAAGGGTTGTAAAAGCTTCTTGGTCTGTTACCAGGGCAACCAATTATTCACCAGTGGTATCATCCCTGGGTTTTGATAAAGCACACTTGTAACGTGCCACTTTTGTTCACCATAAAAGGGCCGGAACATTGTTGTGAAAAGGCTAGCGTCCTTACAGGGTACTTAAAGCACCCTGTCTATTCAGGTCAGTGACGCTCAATCGGATGTGTATTTTTGTTCTGGACTGGTACATATGTGTATTTGTTTCCTGTTTCACCTGTATATGTTAATAATACAATTTAGTAATCTCTCTTTAGATTGTAGAAATGTTGGTTTTAAGTTAGTCTTACCCATATTCATTATAATCTTTAATAAAATCTGTAAACATCAATATAACAATATAAATTTCATGATTTCTGATGCATTTTCCAAAGCACTAAATGTAATTTGGTAACACTTTATATTACGGTTACACATATTAATTGTTAATTAGTATGAATATTACTAGAATATTAGCCATTTATTAGTGCTAATTAATTATTTTATATCCCTAATCCTACTCAGTACCTTAACTTAACAACTACCTTACTAACTAGTAATATAATAAGCAGTAATAAGCAGCTAATTAAGAATTTTTTTTTGAGGGAAAAGCCTAAACCTTCTCTACTTATTCTAAAGTGTTACCGTCATTTTTTATCAGTTTTTTAACTAAAACGAAATAATACAAAGAGAAGGCAATAACGGAGAAACGATGCCACAAGATTTATTACAGGAACAAGGAAAGCAGCCATTAATCCCTGTGTTGTGATTGACAGGATTAGATGAACATGCTCCTCCCAAACCTTCATTTGGAGCTCCATTTGTTTAAATGACAGCTACTTCATTGCGTTTGATCTATTATGTCTGACTATGCAGATAAAACCCAGTTTCTGTCCCTGTGAGGTTCATGGTCCCTGTTATATTGAGCTGTCAGAGGGAGTTAAAAGAGAGAGTTAAAGGCAATGACGGAAGACAGTGGTGGCTGGAATGGGTGACAACTCTCAGCAGAGACACATGTGCTCAGACAAGGAACTCAAAGAGTTGCCACAGTAGTTTTTATTGGAATGAAAGCTTATCAGTCTTTATTTAAACCAAAAAATGTTTTTGCTGAAAATGTACTCACTCTCAGGCCATCCAAGATGGAGGCTAGATGAGTTTGTTTCTTCATCAGAACAGATTTAAAGAAACGTAGCATTACATAATTTGCTCACCAATGTGAATGGGTGCCGTCAGAGTGAGAGTACAAACTTTTATTCTGATAAAAACATCATATAACTCCAATCCATCAAATAACATCAGGTGAAGCAAAAAGCTGCATGGCTGCATGGATCATTTGAACTTTAAACTTAATTTTTAATAATTCATAATAACGTTTCCTTCGATAAAAAAAGTCCAACCCTTGTACTCTCACATCATTTTTGTTTAGAACTGTTTTAACTTGTAAATGGTGCTTGATTCATGCATATTTCTCAGGTTCAGACAAGTCTATTTTTTTATTGGAAAAAAAGCTAAATTATAAATGAAAGGCATATTTGAATAAAAAAGTATTTTATTATTATTATTATTATTATTTATTTTATTTTTTACAAAAACCCTTTTTTCCACAAGATAAATAACTGATGGACT
>JAUYWG010000056.1:6688566-6701887 GCA_034779775.1 Enteromius afrohamiltoni | reverse complement strand
CACTGTCCAACCTTCACCCTGAACACCAGACACAGCTGGCCTCCCGTCCCAATCTCCCTCACCTTCCAGACCTCAAAGGCCATTTTTAAACCTGGGATTTTTATGCTTTTTTGTTTTGTTTTTTAAATATGATGCATAGTTGATGACATGAATGGGTTCTGAAATTATTTGAGATTGTCCACTTTCGGCCACTTCCAGAGGAAGTTAAAAATGATGAAAGCGTACCACAACAATCGATTCCAGCTTCACCATTTTGAACCAAAACAGTCAAAACACTGTTACCATACATATTGTAAGCACCGTAATGGCTTCATTTAATCAGTTGTATTATGTGCCACCTAATTGCCACACACTTACCATACATGCAAGCATTACATTGCGAGAAAAGCACACAAAAACAACTTTATTCAGTTATACCTGTGCCATAGTGACATACATTTTCGCACAGCCAATGAAAATAGACTAAAGATCAATCTAGTGGTTCTAGTGGTAGCTCAAATGAAGATCACAATTAATTGGAAAAATCTAGTGTACACAGAAAATTGTGTGAGTCTTGACCAAAGTGCAACAAACTTCAGTGATGTTTGTGTTTTGCTTAAAACAACAATCCAAAACCAGCGGCATGAAGTTGTTTCCACAAAATGTGTTTCAACAATATGTTTCCACAAAGTGTGTTATACTCCCAGGTAACCACAAAACTCACTTACGGGTTCCAAAGCAATATGGGTGTAGATTAACTTTCATAAGCCCCTCCACCAACATTGCTTTCCTATTTGAGCTGTTCTTCATTTCCTTTGCAGTTTCATGGAGGGCTCTGGAGTAATGATTGACAGATTTTGTTTCCTCCTGTACGCCGGCTCTTTGAGCAGTCACTCATTACAAACGAGTTAACAAAGGTCGGCCTGTGGGCATGAGTGCTTGCAGAATTTGATGGAAGCCTTTCTGATCGAAAACAATAGTGGATTGTCTCACCAGCCCCAAAGAATCAGCTTTCCAGAGCCTTGAAGCGAATGTTGTCAGCCATACAGTTCATTAACCACTTAGATCTTTAATTAAAGCCCCCTGTCTAAAGTTAACTAATCAGAAAGATGCCAAGATTAGCAAAGCCGCCAGACCACAGAATTCCAAAAAAGGTCAGCGACAGAGAGGGAGTGAAAAGGAGCAAGAGAATCATGATGATCCCACTAAAATGGTCTTCCGTCGGGGAGAAAATAGCGCTGTGGGCGACCACGTCTCAGATGAGTTCCTCTGCAGAGCTGCTGCTGCTGTATTCCGTCGTCATGTGCCCCTCGTCAACTATTTAGACCTGTTCAATATTTAATGAACTTTAATAATCCGAGAGCGGAGATAATGACTCATTAACGCACTGCCTCATTTGTCATTTGTGCACCCAAATATATCCATTTTCAAAGCCCAGGGCAATTTGGATTTGGTTTAATATATCTCGGATTCTGCCAGAGGCAGACATGTTATAAGGCATAATGTCATGACAAAGTGTAAAACCCCAAGAGAATAGCAGGCATCAGAGGCTAAGAAGACAGAGAAATGCAAAAATCAACTCTGACTAGTTCTAATCAGTCTGCATTTTATACAGCATTTTATACAAGTATATTGGTAAATAACTACAAGGACAGCAAAGCGCAGTAAATAGTAAAACTATTTGTGCTGCAAATCAGTGTTTTTATAATTACATTACTTTATAGTAATATTATAAGAAATACCAGTGTGCAGGATCAAACAGCATAATGCTAAAATAACACTCTTAGTGTTGGTTGACCGAAAAATGAAAATTCTGTCATTAATTACTCACCCTCATGTCATTCCAAAACAGTCAGACCTCCATTCATCTTCGGAAAACAAATCAAGATATTTTAATGATGTTTTTTAACTGACACGTTCAAGACACGGATTATTGTAACAACGTCCTTGCTACCTTTCTGGACCTTCAACATGGTAGTTGTATTGCTGAAAGTTGTATTGCTATTGCAGATGATTCTTGGATTTCATCAAAAATATCTTAATTTGTGTTCTGAAGACAAACAAAAGTCTTACAAGCTTGTAACGACACGAAGGTGAGTAATTAATGACAGAAAATGTATTGTTGGGACAACTATCCCTTTAAAATGAAGTGGATAGTGTTAAAACCACACTTTTATTTTTGTCGTACATCAGCCTGAACTCATTGGTAATATGTATGACATCACTCGTACAAATTCCTAAGTTTTTTTTTGCTAAAACATAAGTATTTTATGAGTCGCCAATTTGTATGAATTTGTACGAATGACTTACACCTAAATCAACCCATCACTGGGGATTAGACAAATCATGTAAAATCATGAGATCAGTGAGGTTGTATGAATTCATACAAATTAGCCACCTCATAAAATATGTATGAACCGGACTTAAGACTGTGTTGTGTATATATATATATAGTTTTGACATGAAACTCTAGATGATACAGTCCGATAGGTCTAACTCAATCTGACTTAATGACATCAGATGGCACAGCTGACTGGTTTTCTCCTGTACTGGTAGCAAATGAGCTTGCTGCTCAGCAGCAGTGTAGCAGATATATTCCGCCAAGACTAAATACATTAACATTGTCATGATAGAAATGTTCAAGTTTCAAATTAGTTTTAGTTTGTTTCACTTGTTCATATATTTAAGCTGTAAATTAAAGTCCATGTGAAATCAAAATGGACTATATTTTGTTAGCTCACATTGCTATTTTTGGTAAACAACTCATCCGTGCAAGTGGATCCGCAAAAAAATAGTTTGCCTTTGTAATCTTTAAATCCAAGTTTGAAAATGCTTCTCTTCTCTGACAACATCAGTTTGATGGCTTGGCATAGCACTAAATGATGGCTTCAACAGAAACATATGTTATTAACCTCAGAGCTCAGTGATGCCTTGAACGTATTACCTATTTCTGCCTCTGTAGAGAAAATGAATGGGAACTAGACTCAAGAGAACATGCAATACTATTAAATGTTAAAAAAGTCTTTGTTAATGATAAAAGTTTCTGGTAATGATACAATCTTGCTTTATATATTTGATTTTTCCAATACTTGAGACAGAAGCAATAAGAAAGATAGGAAACAATTGTGCAATTCTCAGTGGCATTACTCCTTCACTTTAATCTTGTCAAGAAACCTGTCCACAGTACATTTGTGTTTTTGATTGCTGTTGACAATCTATAAAGCATGAATGTATTTTAATGGCTCTTGGCCCACCTTCTCCACAGAGAGGTGTAGAAAGATGGGGAAACACAACAGCAAGCTTGCTCCTGAGGTGCTTGATGACTTGACCAAGAGTACAGAGTTCAATGAAGCTGAGCTGAAGCAGTGGTATAAGGGGTTCCTGAAGGACTGTCCATCTGGCATCCTCAATCTGGAAGAGTTCCAGCAACTCTATGTCAAGGTAAAGGAAGTCAAAGGGATGCTTTACACATTATAAACACCTGCTCTCAGTGTCACCCAGGTGAAGGAAATGTAAAAAACATCATGAAAAATATAGTCAAGGCATATGCTGGTTAGGTATGTTTTGAAGCATGGCAGTTGGTTTAACTGTATTGGTCCTTGGCTGGTTAAAGCTGGTCATGTACTGGTCCAAAGATGGTCCTAGCAACTAGTTCCTGCTCAGGAACATGTCAGAACCAGCTTAAATCACCTCATAACCAAACAAGGACCATCTTAAACCAACTCAAACCAGATGCCCAGCTTTAATCATACCCAGCATATTAGTGTATATTACCCAACTTGATTTACTTACACTCATGCTGCTCCAGACCATTACTTCTTTCATCTTATGTGGAACACAAAAGATGTTAAGCAAAATATTGACCATCATATTTTCCATAAAATGAGATCATATTATGACTAGGGACTGTAAAGCTACAAAAATGATGAAAAGCCACTATAAAAGGGTGATTATCATTTTGGGTGAACTACTCCCTTAAGTAGGGTTATGTAGTTATGATACTATAAAGAGTACGGAAAGCCAGACGATGTATTGGTTTTGTGTCTTTCAGTTCTTTCCTTATGGCGACGCATCAAAGTTCGCCCAGCATGCCTTTCGGACGTTTGACAAAAACGGTGATGGCACCATTGACTTCAGGGAGTTCATCTGTGCGCTGTCCATCACTTCCAGAGGAAGTTTTGAGCAGAAACTCAACTGGGCCTTCAACATGTATGACCTCGATGGAGATGGCAAGATCACACGCATGGAGATGCTGGAGATCATTGAGGTGAGGGATTCAGAGAAGGCATTGCATCACATTAAAACAGACATGTTTGCTTTCAGAAGTGTGTTCATCCTATTTTTTGGTCCAGGCAATCTACAAGATGGTTGGGACGGTGATCATGATGCGTATGAACGAAGATGGACTGACCCCACAACAGCGTGTGGACAAAATCTTCAGCAAGATGGACAAGGACCACAACGATGAGATCACGCTGGAGGAGTTCAAAGAGGCGGCCAAGAGCGACCCCTCCATTGTTCTTTTACTGCAGTGTGACATGCAGAAGTAAGGGAGGACAGGAGGAAGATGAGTGAAGTGGGGTGGGGGGTGTAGGAAAGAGAGGCAAACCATGTACAGACTTCTAGAGAGATGTAGGTAATAGATAATGAGAGGAAATGTACATACAGTTGAACAGAAGTTAGACTGCATGATAATCTTGGGAATGTTAAGGGAATGATTACGGCCATTTGGAATGATTAATCAAAGTAATGCAAGAGAGTGTCTTTTCCACCCTGTATCACTTATTACACATTCTGCCAGCTCTCCAGCCTCTAGAGAGAGTTAGAAAGTTCAAAAGATTGAATCTTAAATACAAGACATTTCTTTCCTCAAAAAGGTCACTTCTGAGCCAACTAATACCCGTTTAGGATTAGAAGCATATTTGAAGGATTTAATGTAATAATAATAAATAATTAGATAATAACTCAAATTGATTCTGATCTATTTTAATGCATTTTAGGCATGACTTTATATTATATGCAATACATAAAGATTAATATGGTGTAGAAACAATTTTCACTTAGAAATCGCCAGTACATTCAACAATAATGACAAAGAAATGGCAAGCGAGATATGAATTAAATGTAAAATTTTGAGGTAGAAAGACTAAAATAGTAATATCTTTGTTTTGTGTTTAGTGTTTTTTATTTTTTATTATTATTTATTTTGGCGGATATTGAAATGGTATTTGAAATACGTAATAGTTTATATTTTCACATTTCATCTTTGCTGTCAATTAACACCCACTTTAGTTAATCTTTAAAAACACAAATCATTTAATAACACTGATAAATATCATCTTTAGCAAATGAATTTCCATTTTTCATACTGTACGTTTTTATTTTTGAAATGTTTTTAATTTATTAAGACAAAATAGAAAGCAATTGATCTATTATTCACTTGTCTACAGAAGCAGTGTCGAGGCACAAAAAAGAGGGCTTCCGGTTATTAGTTATTGTGCATAACAACAATTATCTGCTTATCTGTATCGGCCAAATGTTTCTACCATTTTTTATTTATTTATCTATTTATTTTTTTTTTGCCCAGATTGAAAATGTCAGAACAGCAACATACACGGTTGCGCATTACAGAGAGTTTAGGGCAGGACTGAATCCTCTGACATTTGTGGGTGCCTTCATACACAGCGCTCTAACCCACTAGATAACACTCCAGCAACTAATGCTGACACATTAGTGGAGTTTGAACGCATTGCCATAATCTGACGACACCATCACGAAGCGCAGTCTTCTAATTGCGTTATTGGCCGAGATAAAACTGAAAAGCCATGGCTGAGTAAAAGGGTGACATTTCGTAACGGGTCATGCCAGAAAACGAAGAGTAGCTTTAGCTAGAGAACTGACAATATATGTACATGACGACATTTTGTACATAATGCCTATACACATGCTTAATATGTACATGTAAATGTTTCTCTACCTTAGAACTGCTTTCATAATCTGACACAGCTGCAATGATTTGTGTGCTAACACAAAAAAACCCTTACTGTTCTTACGTGTGTGGGACACTAATGTGTGCATTTTCTTCACTATATTCTGGTGTGAAAGCTGCAGCGTGTGAGTGTGCGAGTTCACGTGAGAGAACACAAATGCCTCAACCTTTGTATTAATTCTTTCTTATGATCTTCACGCCAGTGCTAGGAGTATTACGCCGTCGTGTTTGTTGTTACCTGGTGTGACTGGTGAGCTGTTTATTTCAGTTTTTTTGTCATGAGAGCTTTAGTTCAGTCTTTATTAGTTCATCTCTTCTTTCATAAGCTTTGCAGGTGTCACCCAAGGGGATTTTAATTGTATGAATATTGTCAATGTTGAACTACCTTTCTTTACTCTTGTAATATAAGTGGACACAAATGTAAACCAGACGCAGAATGTGTAGTATTGTTAATGTTACTATGCCGCAATACTTACTAACATGAAATTACTGTTGCACTATGTAGTGAGTAGAGGAAATAGCTTTAGTTTTAGACTGCCTCCCTGTGGTGAAAGATGTTAACTAACTTGCCCGGTTAACTTTAGCACCAAATCTTCAAACACTAGGATTTCACTCGGAACCAGGGATGTCACGGGGTCGAAGGGGTCAACTAGGTGTTGTGATATAGTCTCTGTGAATTTGAAATAAATAAATCTTAATGGAACGGATTCGGAGAAATTTTGCATTCCGTCGTTTGCTCACCAAACAATCCTCTGCAGTGAATGGGTGCCGTCAGAATGAGAGCTGATAAAAACATCACAATAATTCACAAGTAATCCACACGACTCCAATCTATCAATTAACATCTTGTGAAACAGAAGATGAGTGTTCATGAGAATCAAATCAATCGTTAAGGCATAATCGTTAACTGTTGCTTATTGCTACAATATGATTAATCCGTAATATGCCTCATCCTGTTCACTGCACAGGATCCTTTGATGAGCATGTGATGTAATTACTCCAAATTTCTCTTTTAAACCTTAAAATACTTCTAGATCACAATGATCACACTACTGGAACATTTTGCTATTAAAAAAGCAATGATTATTTAGCCATCTTTTTAGCTTTATCCAAGTGACTTCTTTTTCATTAGGGAAAGGCTGTAGCAATACTCAAAGATTAACCTTTATTTCTTTATGATTTATTTTGCAGCATATCCTGTGACTTTACATCTTCAGTAACAGCAGTTTAAGCAATTTCTTTGCTCGCCTATAAGCACTTTTTTGTCACAACTGCTTTTACACTATTCATCATTTTGTGAAATCCTTGTGGGATGTGTCTCCTGTCACATTCACACACCTCTGCTGCTGTTTTACACCTCTGCTCATGAGCGGCAAGCGTAATCGCTTTCTTATCATGTCACACGGTAGCTTTCTTTATACTAAACTGTGCTATCCCTTGTGAAAAAGAAGTATGCTTTATTGTATGTGCACTTGCAGTGTACTTCTAATCTTGCACGTATATTTAAAATAACAACAACTGGATTTGCGATAATATATTATGGAATTAAAAGTATAGCACTTGAAGAAAGTATACTTTTATAACTATTTCTTAGTAGACTTAAGTAAATTTTGTAATAACGTCAAATTTAAAATTATGTAACAATAATCTTTTGTCATGGTTTGTCTCGATTTGTTTTTATTAACATATTAAAGTAAATTCATGTAATACAAAAATAACTCCAAAATTCTGCTATTTAATGTTAGTTTTAAACTGTAGTAATATTTAATTGAATTGCAGTTAAGTGTCAGAAAACATCACATTCAGTTCACACTTAAGTATATCAAGAACTCTTTTTAAAAGTATGCTAAACTATATTTCTTTTTCACAAGGGAAAATCAAAATTAATTGGTCACTGTCACTGAATTTTATCTTTGACCGCAATTCAAAGCTGTGCCAGCATTGCTCGATATATGGTCTGCAATCTTTCAGACTGACCATCTGACGATCTATCTAATGATCACTGTGATTAGATTACATAAACGCAGTAATGGTCATGGGTAATGATTATGGGAAGTGCAAAATGGGCTTTGTGAATGTTGTGCAATGTGCTGATCTGCCACTGAGCTCAAGTCCAATATGATCATTTCTGTGCCAAAGACTCTTAAAATTGGATATAATTAAGATATATATAATCACACACACAGATGTTCTGAACTTGCACCCAATTATTGAAAATGTATTTTGATGGCATTAATATGTATATTACAGCTTAAAAATGTGTGTAACCTTCCACTGCAAATTCTAATGCTGTCCCAAAATGATAACACTGAAAAGGGAGTCATTGTGTCCATTCATGCAATACAATGCTTTCTGTACTGTATGTGTGCCGTGCATTTCTAAATGTCTGGTTTCTGTTCACTTTTTCAATATCGTAAAGCTCCTGGAACAAAGATGTGTAATTATTTTTGTTACATAGAGAATTAAATATGTGGATGTCTACTGAATCATCTCCGGCTGTGTGTTGTTTGTCATCCTTACTGATTAGGTAAATGCTGCAGACAAATTTATCAGTTTCTCTCCTTCTCGCTCCCTCTCTCTCTCATTGTCATGCACGCAAATATTTCAGGTTTTATGCAGACCTGCGCAGTATGAGTCACTCTTGGGAGGTGATGTCATGATAAATGCTGTTGTCATGGCAGCAAGGCTGTAGCACATCTGAAGTGTGATGAGAGACCTGCATAAATGTAGACGTTCCATCAGGGACACTCATTTCACATGCAGTTTCCCAACAAATTGATACTCTCAGCCTTTAAGCTAGCTTTTGAGTTATTTGTCTCGACCTGCCTACCTCAGCTTACTCACTAAAAACCATCATTAAAACCCTGATGAAATTTGCTTCAGCCAGCCTAAACAGATTTGATGGTCTGACAGAAAGGTTAGTATGGTCTGGTCTGCTGGTTCTGTAGGAAAGCAAATACAAATTGCTCACATTACACTGACCCACACATATGCTGGTAGTTGAGCTTGACACATTTTTTGGCCATTCAGGTTTTCCAAAATAAGTAAGTAAATAAAAATAAGTTTACATAAATGTTAAATGTTTGTATCTGAACAACATTTCACAAAATATACATCTTTCTGATCACATCTTTATTGTTTTTAGTGAATATGATGTCGGGCTAAGTTTCTCATAAATATTAATGCCACGTTCGCCCACAGGGATTTGATGAAATCAAAACGAAAGGTGAGTTTGAGCCAATAGCAGTATAATTTGCCCGTTAGCCCCGCCCACCTGCGGGGGGAGAGCTAGTGGGGCTTGTGCTTTGTTTTCCCCTGCATGTTCAGCAAATTAATATACTTAAATGTTATAGATTTTTTATAAAAACGGAAACATTAAGAAGTCTATCTACCAATCTGAAAGGGTTAAGAAAGAGAGTAAGTAACGTTGCCGTTACATACACCAGATATTACTTTCCTTGGTGATAAACTTATTAATTCGGGGGAATTCCGTTAGTTTCTTCAACGTTTAGGAATAAATAACAACACAAGTTGTATCAAAGACTATTGAATACATTAAAGGAACATACATACAGATTTTCGGATTTAGAGTTGTAGTTTACTTTGAAATCGCAGTTTAGTTGCAGAACGTGACATCACTTCCTGGCCGAGCATCATTTGGGGATTAGCTAGCTGCCTAGCTAGCATGTCCCTATAGCTGTTGTGTGGGATAAATTATAATTAAACACTTAATCGCCGAACTGCCACACTTATCCCTTAAAAGTAAGGTGTTTAATCCTTTGCATTTCTAACCCACATATACTCTGCTGCTCTTTATACGTAACGTTAATGTTTGTTTTATTCTAGAATCGAATCGTTTTGACTCTTGTTAGCCTCGTATATAACATAGTAAGGGCCTTAAACAATAACAATTATGTATGACCACTCATAAATTAGCGTTTTAGTAAAAGGTGTCGCTATTTTGCTTTTACGCTGTATTTAAATACGTCTTGTATTTATTATATGGGTGTTAATATGTCCGTCATCAGTACTGTTAGCATTTACCGTACTAGTAGCGCCCGACGTTACTATGGAGACAAAACGAGACGCTCCAGTTATAATTACTGGAGCTGCAATGCAAGTGTAAGTTGTTTCTGTGCTTTCATAATACGCGGTTATACTACTAGACAGCTTCTTTGATAACAACGAGATCTGTTTTTTTCGCTAGCACTGTCCGTTACGTGATATGATTCGTAGAGGTTAATTGCAAACATTAGTCCTTGTAATCGTTTTTTGCAAGCATTATTCATCTTTTTTTAAAGAAACTTGGGAGTCATGGAGGAACCAGGAGCCATAGAGGTGACCGTGAAAACTCTAGATTCCCAGAGCAGGACGTTCACTGTCAGGGGCGAGGTGTGTTTCTGTGTGCTTTACGATATTATCAGTCATAGACCAAAAAAAAAAACATTTTGTGAGGACTTTGTTTGTGATGGTTAATTTGCATGTAACCCAACTAGTTCGTTAAACAAAGTATAACCCAGACCGCTATATAGAAAGGCTGTTAAATACACTTTACATAGATAAACCAATTATGTTTGCCTTTGTAATCTGATTGCCACCTCTCTTGCTTTCTCTCAGTGGACAGTGAAGCAGTTTAAGGAGCACATCGCTTCTGCTGTTGAAATCCCGGTGGATAAACAGAGGTTGATCTACCAGGGTAAAGTACTGCAGGATGAGAGGACACTCACAGAATACAGTGAGTCACTTTAGTCAATAATTACACAGACACTAATGTCGTTCCAAACCCCAGGGGCGTGTTTAGTGTTTTGGGAGCCCTTAGCAAATGGTCCTGGGGTGGCCCCCTCTGTGGATTTTGCAGTCGATTCCAAGGTAGGGTTAGGTGGGATATCGTGTACATTATATCAATACCAATACGATACTGCTTATCGAAACAATTACAGACCGGTACAAAAAAAATGATTGCGAATTGAAGAAAAAGAAATTGCGTTCTGCAGTGGCCCCCCTGAACCACAGGACACAATTGCATGGGTTGCGTGGTGCCTAAACACACTACTGCCAAACCCACAAGACTTTAGTTTATCTTCTGAACACAAATTTAGATATATTTGATGAAATCAAAACTTGTTTTTGTGCAAAGAAAACAAAAATAACCTAATTTTCTCCAGCGTTCCTCTCCCCTGCCTTACGTCTTTTACCATTTTAGAGGGAATCATAACACAATGCATACTCACATTTCAATGTATTTGACATAATCAGCCTTGTTTACATCCGGTAGTTTACTACGCGCATGAACGAAATCTGTAGTTGTCTGCATCTGGTGGAAAGTGTACACATGTGTTGGGTTGTTTAAAAATAAAAATGTTGATGAGAGTTGGTGTTCTCTTAGTTTGTGCTTATATTTAAGTGCAATAACTCTGAGGAAATATAAATTATGATTATAATTAATCATATAATTAATCAAGCATTGGTATAATTTTAATTATTATCGTGCAGCCATTTTTATCTGGTCAGATTTTAAAATAGGATCTGGTTTTTATTTGTGGATATTAATGATAAAAAAAACATCTTTGTTGTATTTCAGATGTTGATGGGAAGGTCATTCATCTTGTGGAGCGAGCACCTCCTCAGAGCAGTCAGTCTGGGGGTGGAGGAGGTGGAGTTTCTGGCTCCTCAGGTGCAACGGATGGAGGATCCACCTCCTCTCAATCCTCTACTTTTCCAGGAACTCCACATGACCGTAATGCCAACAACTACGTAATGCTGGGCACTTTTAACCTGCCTGTGAATATCATGGACCCACAGCAAATACAGGTTGCAGTGCTTTCCTAATGTGAAGAGACACATGTTTGCAATAGGATATGTGACCGCTTAACCTCAGATAGGCACTATAATACATGTGTTAGGGGTCCTGCTATTAAAAGAAATTTAAATTTCACCCCTGTAGATGTCAGTGCAGCAGATGCTGGCTGGTGTTGGAGAAATGGGGCGTAATGTCAGAGTGAGCACCAGCACAGGAGTGAGTCATCCTTGCGTCCTCTAAATTCACCAATCATACTTGCATAATTATAAACAGAAGCAGTGTACTGAATGTTTGTAGTAGAAGCACTTACGCTTTGTCTGGTCACGGTCTGTCGTTTAAAACGAAAGGTTATCTCTGGACACATCAACAGTAATTTATTTCCTCTCTCACAGAGCAGTGGCTCTGTGGATGTCCACATCAACGTGGACCAATCAGTGCAGAGCGAGCCCAGGATGAGGCTCCAGCTGGCTGAAAGCTTGTTGCGAGAGACACAGGCTTTAATCCACAGACTTGAGGTGCAGAGCAAATATTTACATCCAACAAATAAAACTTTTTGGGGATTTCTTTATAAAATATGAAAAGTAATTTGGCTCGATGCATATTTTTTGTTAAAAGAAACTTTAACTTTTTATTTCAGGGTCAGTCAAGTGAACCATCATCTCAGCAAGAGACATCACATCCTCAGCCATCATCATCCTCATCAATTTCAGCACAGCCAATGGAGAGCTCACTACCTCCTCCCTCATCCTCGGCTTCACAGACAGAAGGAGCCACTCACTCTGGACCCAAGTAAGAGAAAATATTAGGGTCTAGTAGGGCTGCACGATAATCATCGCGCAATTTGTAATGCGCGTCTTGTCAGTAAAGCCGGGTCTGTAATCAGCGGTAAATTCCATCAGGTGGTTGTTCACTGAAGGGCTCTTCAGTGAACAACGGCTCTGTGTAGTGAACGCAGCTCAATGTAAAATCACGCACCTGATGGAATTTACCGCTGATTACAGAACCGGCTTTACTGACAAGATGCGCATTACATATTGTGGGATGATCATCGTGCAGCCCTAGGGTCTAGGACAAGTGATGTTGCAAAACTAATTTGGGGGGGGAGCGCATACGAACAATCAAACACAGCCGGCTCCGCATTATCTAATCAATCAGCTCATTTCACCCGTCCAATCAGATTTAACATATACTATAAATAAACCCATTTCCTTCCCTTCCGTGGGGGAATGCAGGGTTCAAGCCGGATGCCGAGCTCTGCCCTAGCAAGGGTTCAAACCATTAGGGCTTGGGGGCCTCAGATCTCCCGGCTCGTCCCCGGACAGCACACCAAACATGCTAATTATTTTATGAGGAAGCGCAAACTTTTAGAAGCTTTTAAAAACAGTTGATTCAGATGATTAGGTTAATAGCTCGTTTAGAGAAACTTTTCATGATATGCTTATTTTTGGAGAATTTTGGGTTTTCATGAGCTGTATGGCAAAATCATCAATATTAAAACAATAAAAGGCTTGAAACTACTTCAGTTGTGTGTAATGAATCTAAAATATATGAAA
>JAUYWG010000056.1:6663711-6682372 GCA_034779775.1 Enteromius afrohamiltoni | reverse complement strand
ATTGTCATTTCTATTCTTTTTTTGTCATTATTATTATTATTATTAATAATAATAATACTATTTAGCTTTATTTTTCTTTATTTTTTAGTATTCTTACCCCAGTTTCACATACAAGGCTTAAGCCTAAAGCCTAAAACAGATCTTAAAACACCTCAGTGCCTTTGTTTCATCTTAAGATGAACACCAGTAATACTTGTTTTCTAAGGCATGTTTATACTAATTACTTAAATGTCTTAATTGAACTATGGCCTAATCCCGGTTTAGGCTAAACTCAGTCTAAAATAAACCATCTATTTTAACTTTAACAGCAATTAACTATGGTTTATTCTCGTTAACAATAACACACACATCATAAGCAAATCTCCTGTATATTTCCTGTCCCTGAGGCATTGAACACATCTGGATGTATGTCTGCACTATCAACTGCATGTCATGATAGTAATATGTGATTATATGTGACAGATGGAAGAGGGTCTGTCTCCTGCTCCTGCCACCACTGCAGAGGAAGTCATGGCATCCTCAGGAGACACTGCTGATGGTGATGAACCACCTGGCAGGCCCTTGTTAGAGGAGACAAGAGGAGCAGTGGCCATGGCACCTGCAGACAGGGAGGAGTCAACTGGAGAGGCGGAGCCATGGGCGGCAACTGTTCCACCTGTGAGACTCCATTGTCTGTTGTGATTGTGTATCTGCTAAATATTATTTTTTTCACCTTTTTGTAGTAATCTGACTTAAAAGCAAGCTCAAGTTAATAATACAATATTGTATACGGTAATGAGTTCTTTGATATGTTAATCAGGAGTGGGTACCCATCATAAGACATGACATGATGACTCAGAGGAAGATTAAAGCACAGCCGCCTATGTCTGATGCTTATCTGCATGGGATGCCAGCCAAGAGGAGGAAGGTCTGTGCGTCAGCTACCAGAAATCACCAATGCAAAATGAACATTTCAATTAGAACTGCTTTCCTCCCTTCACAGACCGCACAGGGAGAGGGTCCTCACCTCTCTCTCGCTGAGGCTGTGAGTCGAGCTGCCAGGACAGCAGGGGTGCGACCTGTTAGTGCCCCAGACAGCCTACAAGGGGAGCTGGAGGCACCAGAGCTGCAGGAAGCGTATACACAACAGGTAAGAAACATATATCTGTCCTAAAACACCTGCTTCCTCATGGTAGTCCTCATTTGCCTTTCACAAATAAATGTATTACAAGGTCTTAAATCCGAGCAGAAAGTCTTTTGATTTAGCTATGGCATGAAATGTTGCACGAACAGCAAAACATAAATATATTCCTCAGCAATTCCAGTACAGATATCCTTAAATCAAGATATATTAACTTTAGGTGCAAAATGAAGATATGAACTGTATGAAAGATATGTTTTCTTGTCTTTTGAGATTAACACTACAGATCAGAACTGACAGGAAGCAGAGTGGGAGAGATGGCAGTGGGATCGGTATAAGTGCTTGAGTTGTGATTCAAACTCAAGACACTTATAGCTTATGTACAGCAGCTGTAGTTTATTCTTAAAACAACAACAAATATCTGTCGGTAGGGTCTGAAAACGTATTATTTCTAAGCTCATAAGAAGAGTGGAAAACAAGACAAAAATTTCAAAGAACATCACTTTTTGCATTGTGATCAGGTGGTACAGTAATTACAGGCATTTCTAACTATATCATATTCTTATTTTTTTGATTAATTCAAATTTAATGGAAATTGACATTGAAGTAATTTTGTTCTCCCTAGACATTTACATTTAGACAATGTTTTCCTTTTAATTTATTCTGTGCTTTTAAATTTATTTTTGAATTAAATTTTATTCGATTTTTATTTGGCAGCTAATGTCAGGTGCCAAGACAGCATTTCTATTTTTTTTCTCCATGTAATATTCATATTTTATCATATTTCAGCTTTATTTCAGTTAAAGAAAACAACTCAAATGTTATTCGTTTTAGGACTTTTATTCTATAGGTTTTTCTCATAGCATTTGAATATATGCACTATGGGGTGGTGAACTCTGAACCTGAAGAGCCAGATTTTCCAGAGCACAGCTCCAACCTGCATTGAAACTCTTCTGCCTACCTCTTTTGTAACCACTGTTGTGTTATTAAAGCTACAAATTGAGTCTTGGTATGCTGACAATACAGATTGTGATCTTGCTATCTGAAATTCATTGAACATTTGAAAATCTGTTCTGCATCCTTTATTGTCTTTCAGGTGAAGAGTGATATAAAGAAACGGCTGAGTGATGATCCGGACTACAATTACCAGCGCTTTCCCAACACTCACAGAGCTTTTTCTGAGGACTCATAACCCAACAGCTCTGTTTACTCTGTCTTGTCATCTGTCAAACATAGTCATGACCATGACGTCTCGAAGGAACGGCCATTAGCGTCTCATGCATTGAGGGGTTCCAGCTGTTTTGAAATCGGCGACTGACACGTATCTCAGATTTCTGCCGTAGTCAAATGTGTGAGTAGTGGCTAAATATAGAGCCGGTGAACTAGACCAGCCATGGAGGCAGACGAGACTAAACTTTCTTTCCACTACGTGGCGTCCATTTGTCAGAAGCAGCATCTTATAATCTTAGTAGATGTCAGAACATTCAGTTTTACTCTGACAGGATTCGTGTATGCCCCTGTCTATTGTAAATTAGCTGTACATTGTTGTAATAAGTTGTTTTAATAATGACAATTATAGCAGGCACAGAAAACCTAATTCATTCCAGCTCAACCTGCTCAGTGTGTAGATAGAGGAGACGCCAAGATCGATGTTTACAAGCTCCGGACATGTTGAACATGATTAGATGTACAGCACTGCACATTCGTCACTGAGGACCGGGAGCGTTTTAGTCATAGTGATGCCATTCAGCGGTTATTTGTAAGCATTTCTTGCATGCCAAAAACATCTTGTTGGCTTCATCATGTTGTTCATGAATGTGGCTGTTACAAAATAAATGGTTCAAGTCTACAATTACTACTAGTTTTAAAGAAATGCCCTCTGCCTTCTTCATATGTTTTTAAGTTTTGAAAACAAACACAATGACTTTCCAATTGGTATAAAAAAAAAAATTAATATATGAAATTATGATACCCAGGAAGTTGAGTCACTGGATGACAGTTCTTGCATTAATTACATTAATATTGTCTTAACCATGCAGCCATGTTTCTTTTTGGGGGACGGGGGTTCCATCAGTAACCAGAAATTTGGTGTTGATACATTTTCAGTTCTGTTACCCATATTTTATTGACAATATTTAATCTTTATTCAACTCAAACTTTTGGGACATAGCTATAAAAAGAAAATTGTATTCAATAAATAGTACATTTTAATAAATAAAATGTTATCATTCAAAAGTTTACAGGTGGTAAGATTTTTTTTTTTGTGATTTTTCAAGTAATTACAATGGCTGCATTAATTGATCAAAATTAAATTATTTAATTTTTATTCAACTTAACTTTGGTGTCATAACTGAAATAAAACTAGTATAAAATAAAGCATTTTAATAAAACATAATTCCAAAGTTTGTGGTCGGTAAGATTTGTATGTTTTTAGAAAGTCTTAAATTCTTACCAAGGCTGCATTAATTGATCAAAATTATTGAAATAAAATTGTATATATATAATATATATATAAAATCTTATTTCAATAATTATATATATATATATATATATACATACATATATATATAAACACACATATATACACACATACCTATAAACCCACACATACATATATATATATATATACACACACGTATACATATATACACACATATATATATACACACACACACGTATACATATATACGCACATATATATATATATATATACATATACACATACATATATATATATATATACACATACACATATATATATATATATACACACTACTGTCACTGTTGATCATTAAGGCACGTTTGCTGAGAATTAAACATGACAAATTTTTGAAAGGTTGAGTGCTATAACAAATAAAGAGAATTAAACTCTATTTAAAGAAGTATTCACATACGCTAATAGTCCTACTTGAACCTATAAAAAATATGCAACAAAAACATTATTTTCCAGATAATTAAAATACCTACATGGAAATGGACAACAAATAAGAACAGAAATTACAAATACTGTATCAATGTCAGTATGCATTTATTTGAACATAGTGAACACAGGTTTTTGGGTAACTACAGAGAAAAAATAACCAGAACAATTACTCAGCCATGTTTTAAATGGATCTGCTTTTTTTTAGATTCTGTTTCAGCTTTGAATTAGACAGATTGTGGAGTGACAGCGTTTCATGCTTTTATTGCCCATTTAAAAGTGCGAGCACTTCAGACAGATGTTCTGACTACTTTGCTACACAGCATGTCCATTAAAGTGTTTGGTCTTTTGTCTTTTGACACAGGAAGCTAGAGCGGTTGAACTGTTCTTGTGTGTGGAGAACATGTGTTTTCACACTAAATGCACTGACAGTTATTACTGAGGTAAACTGACCAATGAACCTGGAGAAAAAAAATAACCCACGCTTTGCTCTGCAGATGCAAATACACTTCTGAATACACTTTAATGGGAAAGAATTTGAAAGCATGTGTCTTTCAAACAAGAGTGCTTCGTTAACATGGATGGCATGGCAAGACCAATAAAGACTCTGCAATGTATGCAGGGAGCCATATTGGCTGATAACTTGTATCATTTGACTTGCGCATCTAAAACAAGTCCAGACAGAAAACAAAACTCTCTATGCTTAAAGGCAGTCCCTGGCATCACTTTCCCTTAGAGGTCACCAAAAACGTGAGAAGACATGAAACGAAACCACTGTTTTTCATGTACCTTCCTCTAGAACATTTAAACCAATGCAGCGGATGAAAACTCCAATTAATATATAAATACAAAAAATATATAATTAATTATTACAATGTAAGCTGATCAAGACTTGAATATCATGACCAGTTCCTCTGCTGATTGATTACTCTGAATGTAAGCTGGGATTTTCTCCCAAAAAACTGGTTACCAATATCTCATTCACTCAACCCACACAATACAGCGCTGGATCTTTTTCAGTCTTTTTTTTTAATGGTGTGACCAAACGCATCCTCGCTCTGGTCCTGCTCAGGCTCGGGTCTGTCGGAGGGAAGACAGCAGGAGTGGGAGCAGGTTGAGAGCGGGACGGTTCTCCTGAATGCCCAGAGCCACCAGAGCCCCGGCCAGCACTGAGGTCACTTTGGGCAGCAAGGGAGGACGAGCCTCCATAACCTGCCAACACAGATAAAACACTAAGACTGAACCAGAGATAACACACACTGACATGTTTTTCAATCAGAGGGCCTCAGCAGGTGCCCAAAAAATGAACTGCAATGCTTTAAGTATGCTTCAATTAATACATTATTATTAATATATGAATAACCATACTCTAAATTAAGGGTCAGGTCTCTACTTTAAGGAACTTCCCCTTAAAATACCTTAAACAAATCATTTCAAATAATAAGGCTGCATTACAAATAATCCTTATTTGTGTGTTTGATTGAATGAGCTGTAAACTTTCCAACATTCTCTATATTTATCTGTCAGGAATCTAATATAAAGCTTGCTATGTGACATTAGTCTGAAAAGATTATCTGTGACAATCTATTTTTAGTTCTCTAGCTGTGTTCGGATCCTCCTGATTATTTTTTTTCTTTGCATTTCGCTATATTAATATGAAAAAACAACAGACACTGTGCAGATGTGTTCTGCTACTATTATCTCCAAATCCTCACTCACATCTCTTTCCTGGTTTTTCACACAGCGTTTTAAAACAAAACTGTGCCCACTTTTTAACTTCTAATCCCTATCGGTTTACTGAAATAAATCTGGAAAATTAAGCTTTTATCTGCTGAAAATGAGAGAAAGCACTCTGAAATCATCCATCCATCCGTGTTCCAGTACTCTAAAAAGGTTTTGTTGCAAACCTCACCTTTTCAACTTTATGCCGGTGTATTCGTCCATCAGATCCAACGTAGAAGGTGGAGAATGCATCATATGCTCTGAACAGAAAAAAATAATGAAGACGAGCACAGAGCAAGGTTTTAATGAGTGGTCACAGCATGTCTCACCTGAAGAGGTGGCTCTTGTCTTTCTTGTAGAAGAAAACCAGAATGGAGTGGAAGGGCAGGCCTTTGACTCTCCAGCGAGCTTTGATGGAGCCATCTTCTGGATGCTTGGTCAGCTTCAGCACTTCCAGCTGAGCCTCCGCATAATAAGACAGACACATCAATCGCCAAACCGTCAGAGTCAGCTGGTACACTACACGCCCCCTTTAGAAACAGGCATTAATCAGTCAGCCGTGCTTTTTCAGATATACAGGTACTGCGGTAACAAACTAAATAAAGCCATTCAGTGGTGGTTCTGACTCATTTTGGAACATGAGGGTCACTTCCTTCGCTCTAATTAGCAAACAAAGCCAACGATGACTTGAGACATCAAAACTTCTTGATGCAACAAACGTCCTAACTTTGCCTGAAAAACCTTTAATGCCTTTGAAAAACAAACAAAAGAAAAAGGTTGACAATAAGACATGCAGCAATCTAAACATCTTGAGGTAACAAAATGAATGGTTTTGCTTGCAAAAACTTCTCAAAATGTAAATACTGTATCGGTTTTGTAATTGTGAAAATAAGTTCATTTCCTGAGTTTACCACACCCATTTACAGAGTTTAAACAACAACCGTCACAGAGGTTTACTGACAGGTAGTATAACTAGAAACACCTAGAAACCCTTTACCTTGTTTTGGTGTTCAGAAGACCATTGATGAACTCAATATCTTCAGAGTATATGCTGTAGTCATGTTTTTTCTCAAAGAATTTGGGAAGCTGAAACACAGTATCGAACCTTAACAGTTACATTGTGACTGTACATTTATCGAAAATACAACCTGACAACAAAGATTTCAAGTCTTTTCCTGAAGGCTGTAGGACTTCTATTCCCACAGCCTCCATATCAAGCATTGTTTCCCCAATTCATTTTTTTTTATCTTATCTTACCTCCACTCTCAGCTTTTCATGCATCAGGGCCAGTTTCTCATCATCCTCCGTGTCTCTCTGGCTGGAGCTCTTGTCCACCCTCTCCGTCTCAGCATGGCTGTAATGTGTGACGTTGAGGACTGGGTAAAAGCTCTGCTCGGCCTGTCCCTCTTTTGCTTTATCCACAATCTCTGAAATAGACTCCATCCCGGGGCAGTGGAAACAAAAGAAGCGAGAACCCAACATAAAAGGCGCAGGGCATCCGTCGGTCTCGAACAGACTCCTGGAGGAGCCTCTCTCCATCAGCTGGTTTTCCTCAGTCCCTATCTTTCTGGTAACGCTGATGTCATCCTCTCTGCTCCCATCAACAGTGGTTAAAGGAAAAAGCAAGTCAAAGGGTCTGTTGGGTCCCAAAGCAAGGAGCTCGCTTAGTTTGGCCAGCCCAAGAAAGGGCACTTCCACCACGGTGTGCTGCCCATCGCCCTCTCCAGGTTTGAGCAGGACAGGCAAACTGATGGCCTCCTCCCATTCCTCCTCCTCTAGGCTGGCCGCTCGGTTTGGCTGGCATGCATGGTGGAAAGGATGGGACAGGGATGGCTGCTTAATGGACAGGTAACGCAGACTGTTCGGAGGAGCCAAGGCCCATGATGCACTGCTCAGGGTCCTACAGTTGTCATTCAAGTGAAATTTGGTGGTCTAGAAGTCAAACAGAATTTGATTAAAGATCTAATCATTCTAATTGGCCAAAGCTTTGATTATTTTGATTCACTGAACATTTTTCTTGATGTTCTTGAATAGTTTACAGGTTACCTAAAAATGACAATTATACCATTATTTATGCTCACCCTTAAGTGTTATATTATTTAAAAATGTCAATGAATGGTGGTAGATTTGAAAGTCCAATAATGCGCATCTGTCCCTCATATAAGATGCTTTGCATGGCTGTGGGGGTGAATAAAGACCTCCTGAAGTGAATCGGTTCATTAATGTACACAAATCTTTCTAATTTGTGGCAGGTGTTTTGTTCTCTCCTCTGTTTCCGCATTCATCTTTTCTCACTAAAGCTAATGCATTCAACAAAAGCTTGAGATTAACATTTTAAACATTAGTATTTTTTCTCACACAAACGCATTGATTCACTTCTGAAGGCCCTTATTAACCTTGCACTTATGCACTTGTTTGGGCTTCAAAACCTTAACCACCATCCACCATTAAAAAGCCTGGAAGAGTCAAAATATTTGTTTTAATATAACTCCTACTGTATTCGTCTGAAAGATTAAAGTCATATACTCCGAGGATGGCTTGAGGGAGAGTAATCATAGGGTGCCTCATTGTCATTTTTGGGTCAACTACCCCTTTAACCCTTTTTTTCCAAAATTGTTTGAAATCATTTATTCATTGTTTTAAAATGTGTACCTGACATAAATTCCAGCACTGTTTCATCATCGGTTGCCTGCCGCCGTGGTTCCTGACACACCCCCCCCAAAGAGAGACACCCCCTCTGCACACAGCCATTCAAGTCAGGGTGCTGAGGTGACCTCGATGGAGTCTCAGTGAGATGACTTCATCAAGCTACTCAAAGAGGAGGAAACATGAACTCTCCCATCCACCGCTGCCTCTGATCACTCGCTCATCCACAGAGAAATGTCTGTCTCTCAAAACCTAACCTGGGCCAAAACAAAAACACATTTAAAATCACATTAACAAGACCAGATGTTCATCATTTTTAAACAAAGCAACTTAAAAAAAACATTCTAATATGATGTGATGTCCGTAATACGATATGTGGAAACTGTGATAGATCGTTAAAGAAATCCTTGATAAATAGAATTTGATAAATCTTTTGTAATATTATAAATGTCTTTATTGTCCATTGTGATCACTTTAATACATCCTTGCTGGTTGACAGTAATCATTTATGTCAAAATAAAAAATTTTAATGGTAGCGTACACAGTCACAGCTTATTCATAACTAGCACAAAACATTAAATGCAGACGAATGGAAATCAGTAAAATGTCCAATAAAAAGATGATAGAAGGGCTAAATTACATTAAATAAACGTTACTTTCACATAAGGTGAGAGATTAACTATAGTACAGCAGGAATGCATTACTGCCAGACAAAGGCAGCAGACGTTTAAGAAAGAAAAAGGTCCACCTAGAGAGCATTTTCGCCGTTGTAGGTGTGTGCAGCACATTTAGGTATCCATAAATGCTGTCTGAGCAGCGCACTAAAGAGTGAGTGGCAGCAGCAAATGTGAGGCAGAAAAGGGGCAAAAGTGTGGTGTGGACAGTGTGGTGTCTTAAAACCTAGTTTTATCAATATAACGTTAACAAACATTATTGTAGAACTTGTAATTATACGCCTATGATGGCCGTGCCCCGTTTCTTTATGCACAGAAATGCTCACACAAGTCCTTAATACAGAAATATACAATAAAAAAATAATAGGGTGGAGGTTTTTAATATATTCATCAGTCATCCGGTTGAATTAAATGAAGACAGATATTTTATATTTACAGTAGGGCAGTGTTTCCAGTGATCAGACGCAGCCTGAAACATGCACATCACGCTTTGGTCATACTTTACAAATCAACACTTTCACTCTGACCCCACAACCTAAACAAACACTACCAATTCATTCTGAAACAAGGTCAACAATTAAAAAAAACGGGGCTTCTGCTTAAAGAGGTCAAGATGAATAGGTTTCTTGTGTGATTAGGTAGAACAGATAAGTTAATAGTTAGACTGTTAGGTCTTCATATCTATACATGCCAGTCATTTGTTAGCTGTTCTGCTTGTAAACATGAGATGCATACCCGTCCTCGCTGAATCTGATGAAGTGCTGTGGAGCGTCAGCTCACTGTGCAGAGATGCGAGAGTGTATCCAAATGTGATTTCGGAGTGATTTAGAAATATGAATCTGTTGTCAACGTTACACAAATGTCACTCTCCTTGTGTCCTTGCTTAGCGCCAGTCCGCGCAACTGCGCATGCGTCTATCCCCTTCTAGAAGCGGGATCTGCCTGTTACAGCGGCACCCAGCGGCGACCGCGACCTACTGCAAGACGATCACGCCCCGTGCGAACAATGGCGGCTTTCACTTTTCAAAATAAAGGTCTTAAAAAAAATAAAAGCACCAAATAACATTGACTTCATCAAAATATTGGGGTTTAAACATTTAAATGTTATTTTTACATACATCAAAAGTAAAAAAAAAAAGAAAGAAAAACATTTAGGACGTTCCCTTTAAGTTGTAAAAACAAACACCTAAAATAACCTACATGTAACATTCCCAGAACGTTATTATTTGGTTCCCAAAAACATAACCAAATGGGGACCAAACAGAAACGTTAGGCGGACACTAAAATAAAGTGTCATCTATTTTAAATAACATTAATGTTACATTTTTTCATTACTACTATATTTAGTAAATTTAACTTAACATAAAATAAAATGAGTTATATTTACACAGTGGTAGCCAAAATTATTAGAACACTAGTATTTTCACAAGTCAATTTCTTTTGCTGTAGTGTATCAGCAGACTTTTTGTCTCCACACAGAGATCTGATCTGATCAACATCCAGTCTGTCTGGAATGACCTGAAGTAAAAGAACAAATTGAGACGGGCTCCAGAACTGTGGCAACATCTCCAAGACGCTACAAGAAATCTGCCTCAAAAACAATGCGCAAAAGTGCCATAAACTTACTGTAGTACTGTAGCTTAGCAGGTAGGCTTACTGTTATTATATTATATTTGTACAGGTTATGCGGCTTTTTCTTTGAAATCATTTGTTTTGGGAAGCGCCAGTGCAATGCTTTCAGCGGCCTGAGGGAGGGAGTGGCGCTGTCGCGAACCGAGCTCCCGGCGTTTGAGTATCTGAGGCAGTGCGCGGATAGGCCGCATGTGATGTGAGCTTACTGAGCTACAGTGTGCTCGTGTGCATTATCAGCTGTGGTACATCCCCGATTCTGGGTTAACATACCGCATTTTCATTCCTTGTGACAAAAAAAAAATAGTAGAAAAATGCCAAAGAAAGCAAAAGAAGTCGCAGAGTGGGAGGGTGATGATGAACCGCAAACAGGTAATTTAGGATTGTGCGTTTCTATTAACGTTACACCGCAGCCTCTTTATATTAACGACTTGAATATGATTGATTGGAAAAAGTCAACTCCGTTATTAATTGATTTTTGACCGAGGTTGTGATTTATTCTTGTTATATTTGCTTAGCTCGTTAGCCAACGACAGAAGCGAGTTAATGGTGGCGCGGAGTTTGATGTTTCACTGGCATTGCATCATTATGTCATCCTGATACCATTTAAGACCATATTCGCTTTTTGATTCATGTTTCAACTGCGCAAGCTTTAAATGCTGCTATAGCGATTGTTTTAACATCTTGTGAACTGCCTACATGGACTTTTCTGGGAACGTGTCTGTGCTGCCCAAAAATGCTGTATAGGTGACGTTAGTCAGCTCGCTGGTTTTCTTTTTCATTCTGTGCCACTGTCATACTTCTGTCAAATAGCGCATGTTCATTTGAGTTTGTTTCGAGTGTATTTATGTGTACAAAAGTTCTTAACATAATGATTTTTCTTTCTTCAGACAAACATATCAAAAAAGGAAAGAAGGATAAGAGGGGGAAGAAGAGTGTAAGTTTTTATTTTTGTTAATTCAGGACTGCATTGTGATCTGTATTTGTTGTAACTTTGATAATAAACCTCATTATTCTTGTTCAAACAAATATAAAACAAACAAAATATCAAAACTTTTTTTTTTTAATCTAGCTAAGCATTATATGATGTTTCTCATTAATATTTAATTTGTTTAATGATTGCACCAGCTCTAACACAATCAAAGTCACAATCGCAAAAATAATAATAAATGCATTTTAAAACTCATACCTCTGGAATTGCTTCATACATTGTGTATTACTGTATTTTATTTATCTGTTTTTATCTTTAGTTTTTTGAGGAGCTGGCGTCAGACACTAAACCAGAAAAAGTAGAACAGCCACCAGTCAAAGAGACACAAGGGAAACAGGTGCATTGTTAATTGTTCATTATAAATATGTCATAAAAGCAAGAAATATATTTGGTCACACTTTATTTTAAGATGTCCTTGTTACAGTGTAGGTATACATTTCAGTGCTGAGTACATTTACTTACTATATGGTTAGGCTTAGGATTGATTGCATGTAATTATGCAGAATTTATCGTCATTATAATAGTAAGTACACAAGGACCCCTTAAAATAAAGTGTTGTCATATATTTAATTAAATTGAAAGTGTGTTTATTTACAATCTAATATGTTATGTTTTTGGGTTGATTTTCCATTTGCTGTTAGCCTCAGAAGAAAAAGAAAGACAGACGGAAAGGGAAACCAGGAGACTATGAGGATGATGATGATGATGCAGAGGTCATGGAGCGCCTCAAGAAACTGTCAGTCCAGCCCAGTGATGAAGATGAAGAAGAGGAAGAGGGTAATGTCACAAACTTGATTAGTGCCAGTGTGTCACGCATCACACCACGTATTTAACATGGTTTTATTTTGCAGTGGTTGCTCCAGTCAAAGGAGTAAAGAAAAACAAAGTGAGTAGCTCTTTGTGGACAGAATTGTTTCCCCCTGCTGCACAGTGAATAGAACGGTGCCATTTAAGTGATCCAAACCACTGACTTTTTCTGTCAGGGTGGCAACATATTTGCTGCTCTGAGTCAGGGGCAAAGTGATGATGACGATGAGGACGCAGGTGATGATGATGATGTTGATGATAAACCCCAAAGCAAGAAGAGCTCAAAGGTATGCGTTTCCCGTTTCAGGGTCATTCTGTATCCGGTTTAATCTATGTGTATATGTATAAACATAAATAAACATAAACGTATGTTAGTTTAATGGGAAATTAGTTAGTTTTATTTATATAGTGCTTTATACATTAGAGTATCACAGATACTAGTTTTAATATTCATGTTTTTTTGTTTTTTAGATTTCAGATTAAGATTTATATTCCTTCATGTTTATATAACGTGTAGTGTATATTATCATTTGTCAGTTTTCTATTTTGTGTATTTATTTTGTATATTTATATTTCATGTATATTATCCTTTTTTATTGTTTTTTTTTTTCGATTTTAATATTTTACCCTCTCTAGTTAGTTTTAAAATGACACATTTGTAAAATGCAAATGTACTACTACCGTGTTCTTGTAAAGTGAAATAGACATTGTTTGTTAAATTCATATTTACTTATTGTTTCAATAGTTTTATTGGCTATCTGTACATCACCGTTCATGATATTGTCGGCAGCATAAGATTTCACATACGTAACCATAATACATATACGTCACACACCACATTACCCATCCTCTCTAATATTGTGTTTATTCCTATTTCAGTCCCATTCCAGCCCATCCCTCATGCCTTCTCTCTCTGCATGACATTCCCAGGGGAATTCATTCCATCTGCATTCATTTATTTCTTTTCCAGATCAGTGCACTCATTGTTTCAGTCATTAAAATTGGAGATCATGTAATATTGGCACTCATGTGTCATCCATCCTAATTGAGGGTTTATACAGTGCAAGGTTGATTTGTGTCGTTTACCATTTCAAATCATTCCAGTAATCAAGATTGCATTCTGTCACTTTGTTTGTAATACAAAAGGGAAGAACATATTAGGCTGCGTTCGGAATATTTCTACATTCATAAGCACATGTGCCTGTTTCTGTACGTGTATGTATGTGATTCAGGAAGTTGAGAAGGTAACCAAGGGCAAGAAAAAAGATAAGGCTAAACCTAAGATAATAAAGGTGGGTACATGGGATTGTTTCTTTATATTCTTATGCATCTCCTTTCTTCCAAATTAACATCTTCAGTTTTTTTCCCACCTTTCAGTTTTTTCTTTATTGCTACATGACGGAAGTGCTTCACTCATCATGGAAACTAACCCTTTTCTGTACATTCCGGTCTTTCTTACTAATACTGTGTCTGATTGGTGAGCGGTGCTCTGATCTTTCCTATAGAAGCTTTGGTTTACTCTCTTCTCTCAAACACAGGAGGCCTCAGAGGATGAAGAAGATCAAGAGATGGAGAAGAAAGATGAGAATGAAAAGAAAGGACGGAAGAAGGGCAAGATAGTCACTGCTAAACCGTCTAAGGTTTGTGACTCAGTTTTGATGAATACAATTTGTTAAAAAAAAAGGCAGTTAAAAAATCCTAGTGTGTGCAACCTAAAAGCCATCTTAATGTTGACAGGACGAAGATGAAATTGAAGAGAAAGAACAAGAGAAATCTCAGAAGAAAGGCAAGAAGGAACAGCCCAAGGTCAGATTAAGATATTTTTGTCTGTTTATGTATGTATTTATGCATTCATGTACATGTATAGTCTTATGATTTGGAATCTCACTTAAGATGACAGAATTGAGTAATATTACAGTTGCAAAAATGCAAATGTTTTCTATTTCAATATATTTTAAAGTGTTATTTATTTTTGTGATGCAAAGCTAAATTTTCAGCACAATTACTCTAGTCTTCAGTGTCACGTGATCCTTCAGAAACCCCTCTTAAGTGTTGATTTGCTGCTCAAAAACATTTTATATTGGCTGCTTCCAAAGCTCTAAAACAAAAAGTATTTATTCCAACAAGACAGGACTTTATAAAAGTTTCATCAAGTTCAAGTTAGTTCAACAAACGTCATATGCTTAATATATGTGACTCTGGACAAAAAAAACAGTCATAGGTGTTAACTTTCCGAAATTAAGATTCATACATGATCTGAAAGCTGAATAAATAAGCTCCCCATTGATGTAGGATTTGGATGGATAGGGCAATATCTGACCGAGATGAACCATATGAAAATCTGGAATCTGAGGGTACAGAAAAATCTAAATGCTGAGGAAATCACCTTTAAAGTTGTCCAAATGAAGATCTTATCAATTATTACTAATCAAAATGTAAGTTTTAATATATTTTCGGTAAGCAATTTACTAAATACCTTCATGGAACATGATCTTTACTAAACTATCCTAAGGATTTTTGGCAAAAAAAATATATCAATAATTTTGACCCATACAATGTGTTTTTGGCTATTGCTACAAATATACCCCAGCGACTTAAGACTGGTTTTGTGGTCCAGGGTCACGTATGTTCTTCAGAATGTCACCTTTTTTGTTCAACTGAGAGAAAGTCAGCGTATGGTGAATTAATATAAAAAGTATTGCAGTGAAATGTTCAAGTTAAATATGTTTGTCATAGTGTTTTTTTTTTTTTTTGTGGTGTTTAGAAAGGAAAGCCTGTTCGCCCTCCTCCTAGTGATGAGGATGAAGAAGAGGAGGAAAAGAGTGATGACAATGACACAATGAAGGTACAGCAATTTTCTATCCTCGTATTCCAAATATTCATCCACTTTCTGTTTCTTTGTCCTTATTTTCGTGATATCCTGCTTCCTGTTCCGTAGAGTGCTGAGGATGCTCTCGCAGCTGAGCAGGCCAAAGAGAAACAAGAGGACGACCGCTTTGCTAACTTGAGTAAAAAAGAAAAGAAGAAGCAAAAGAAAAGGGTAACGTGTGCTAATTTTAAATACCATGTTAATAAAGTGTTGTTTATAGATCATTTACATATTGCTTTAGTATTTATTCATATTTTTAATTAACATTCATTTTAATGTGTTCATTTTGATTTTTAGTTTTTTTTATGTTTTTGTAATGTTTCTTGGAATGCAATATAAAGACAATAACTACTGTTTTTTTGTCAATTAATAACTAATAGTTTTAATAACCAATTAGTAGTTTTAGTGGACTGTAACAACACTGATTGTAGCCACTTCCTGTTGTGCTGTGCAGGACGAGTATGAGCGGCAGGTGGCTAGTGTACGAGCTCAGAACGCCATAGAGGGAGACTTCTCTGTCTCTCAGGCTGAGATGTCCTCTCGACAGGCCATGCTGGAAAATGCTTCCGACATCAAGGTTAGTCTACTGGGAGAGGATTGAGACATTTGAAAACATTTGGCACTATGTACTAATTTCTGTTCTATGTTTATAGTTGGAAAGATTCAGCATTTCAGCTCATGGTAAAGAGCTGTTTGTTAATGCAGACCTTTTGATTGTTGCTGGGAGACGATATGGTCTGGTTGGACCAAATGGGTGGGTTGATGGTTTAAATTTAACACATTAATACATTGCACATAAAATTTTGTTCAGTTTGGAAATGTTATGGTAGTAAAACCTGTTTCCATACTCCTGTTTACTGTTTGAATCAGGAAAGGGAAAACCACTCTACTGAAGCACATTGCCAACAGAGCTCTAAGCATTCCTCCCAATATTGACGTGCTGCTTTGTGAGCAAGGTACAGTACAACTTAGTGATATTTTGGTATAATCAAGATGCTATTTTGTGACGTATATTAGGGATGCGACGGTACAGTGAGCCCACGGTTCGGTTTGTATCACGGTTTTCTGGCCACGGTAACGGTTCGGTTTCAGTACATCAAAATTACTGTACAGGACTGTATGTGAGCTTTAACATAGCGGGAGGTCTTTTGCCCTTTCTATAGTACAGAGACTATATTAAGTGTAAAAAAGGTACAGATTAAGTCTAAACACCACATTTATTTTTAAAAAATAACACTTATTTTTGCCCTCTTCCAAAAACGCAGTAAAAAGTGAAATATAAACATGAACATTATTCAAGTAAATATTGACATCAACAAGAAAATACTTATGTTTTCTAAATACACCAAGTGGTGGCGCTTACTCGCATGTAAAGTTCTGGAATAATTGTGCTGCTGACATGTTAACCTATGCAGCCCGGAAACAGAATTGATTTGTTCGTCTCTCGAGTCTTCGGGTTTTTTGAGTCGTTCGTTCATCACGTGACAGCCCCATAAGCTTAACCTATGCAGCCTGAGCCGTGCGCAACAAATTACTCCCACAAGACGACACGTTCTTCCTGAGTCAAAATGAACGAAACGTTCAAGAACGACACATCACTAGTCTTGAACTAGAATTTCTGACCATTGCCTGATTGTCTATGTGCTTAATACACAGAAAATGCCAATTTTAATTAAACGTAAATTTGATTAGTCTAAAATAAAAAAAAAATGAAGTCATGGTTATATATTGTTTTTTTTGCTTAAAAGAGTAATCTTTTGAATCTTTAGAGATTCTACGTTTATTTGTGTGCACTCACAACAACCAAAAAACATTGCACTTTTGTAAAATAATGAAGACAAACGGGATGCGCTTTCTGCTGCCTTAGTCTCAGTGAACTTAAGAGAGAAACTCCATGTGTATACTTTCCTTACAGACATAAAAACGTATATCTATAGAGAGCGAAATGTTGACTTTCAAATAAATAACAAATATTCTCAGATTATGTAATCTGTATGAAACATGCAGACAGGTGCATCTACTGTGGAGGTGACAAGTCAGTGTTGCCGACTTCATCTCTTAAACCAGAACAAGGAAAGCACTAGTTTATCAGTGAATGATCAAAATGTTAGTGCAGTTTTTCTGCCGGTGTGCTCTGGCAAACTTCATGAATGTGCTTGCATGCTTATAAGGCTATGTAGGCAATTAAAGGCTCATTATTATAATGTTAATAGTTTATTAATAAACATCCGATTTTTCAACTAATGCTTCAAATAAATGACTCCTTGTCGAAAAGAAAAACCTTTAGTTGAGGGCAAGCCTGCTATTTTGTGCAAGATGTAATATGATGAATCCAGCTGTACAGATCCCTGACTTCTTTCTTTTTGTCGTTCGTCAGAGGTGGTGGCGGACGACACTCCTGCAGTTCAGGCGGTCCTGAAGGCCGACACTCGCAGACTCAAGCTCCTGGAGGAGGAACGGCAGCTGCAGAGTCGGCTGGAGAAAGGAGACGACAGCGTGTCTGAGAGACTCGACAAGGTCAGATGAGAGCAGGTCGCAGAGGTCCTCTAAACATGGTGATCTATGGAGTAGAGATGGATAACACTGTGTGTGTTATTTGCAGGTTTATGAGGAGTTGAGGGCAATTGGAGCAGCGGCAGCGGAGGCTAAAGCTCGTAGGATCTTGGCTGGTTTGTCTTTCACTCCAGAGATGCAGAACAGAGCTACTAAGAAGTTCTCTGGTGGTTGGAGGATGAGGGTGTCCCTTGCTAGGTGGGCACAATAAGAAAAATCCATTAATTACTGTAATGACCCGAATATAAGACGACCACCCTTTTTCCAGATGTATTTACAAAAAAAAAAAAAAAAAAAGTAAGGTAAATACTGGTAAAATGTACAGACAATAATAATAAAATATTAACTTTTTGATGTACCATAAAAATAAAAGGTAGCTAATGTGAATTATGTAGTACATCCATCTCATAGAAACTTATCTATTGTTGTGGGTGTGTTATTGACATTTCAATATCTGGACCCTGAATATAAGACTGAATGCAAATTAAAATCCATTCTGATGTTGGCATGAGAAATAAGAGAAGCTCTTGTTCTGAAACTTGTTTCAGAAAGACCAGGAGACACTTCGGATATCTTAAAGCAGTATTTTCTTTATTCTGAAAGACTTTGTTCGGTTGCTGCAGTCAACAAAGTCGTCGTCGAAGTAATCTGACCTAAAGCAGTGTTACATTGTGATATATGTTTCAAGGGGGAGGAGTTACATAGAGGTAGAGACACTTGAAACAAAGAGA
>JAUYWG010000056.1:6653378-6663611 GCA_034779775.1 Enteromius afrohamiltoni | reverse complement strand
TTACAATAGGAGGACTGGAACTAGTAGGAACACCTGGCTGCAAGCTGTTAATGTAACACCTTTACTTTAAATCCAAATTACAATGTACCTCTTATATGATGTTATTTCAGAATGTAGCATCAGCAGATCTAAGACAGATTCCTAAATTTGTAATCCTACACTCTCTTCCTTCCAGAGCTCTGTTCATGGAGCCTACTCTGCTGATGTTGGATGAGCCCACTAACCACCTGGACCTTAATGCTGTTATCTGGCTTAACAAGTAATTATTTTTTTCTTTAAACAATACTATCAAGAAAACAAACCCATCTAGTTGATAAATTTACATTTCATGCAAATTATAAATAGCCTACTTATAAATGTTTTGATTGTATTAAGTGGAGGTCACACAGTGATTGTATCACTAAAGAAGGCTCCTGTGTTTTTAATCTTGTTGCTTTCAGAAGAAAATAAGTTGCACCTTGTGCTATGTTCTTCTGATGAATCTTTGTTTAACTTTTTCTCTTAGCTACTTACAGAGCTGGAAGAAAACACTTCTAATTGTGTCCCATGACCAGAGTTTCTTAGATGATGTCTGTACAGATATCATTCACCTGGACAACCAGAAACTCTACTACTACAGGGGCAACTACTGTGAGTTTAGTTTCTGAAGAGCAAAACAGACGAAACCTTCAGAGAGACATTTAAATTATATGAAATAATCATCTCATTGTATTTTCTGTTTGCTCAATGTTTCCTAGTGACATTTAAGAAGATGTACATACAGAAACAGAAAGAACTCCTGAAGCAGTATGAAAAGCAAGAAAAAAAGCTCAAAGACCTGAAGGCTGGAGGAAAGTCCACCAAACAAGCTGTAAGTCCTTGACTTTTCTTGATTTCTTCACAATCCTAGTCTTCTCAAACCATTCCACTTATTGTCTGTCATTCATTTTCAGGAGAAACAGACAAAAGAAGCCCTGACAAGGAAACAGCAGAAGGGGAAGAAGAACCGCCAGGAGGAGGAGAGCCATGAGGCCACAGAGCTCCTCAAGAGACCGAGAGAATATACAGTCAAATTCACCTTCCCTGACCCTCCACCGCTCTCGCCACCAATTCTCGGCTTGCACAGTCAGTCTTTTATGATATCTGCCTCTTATTATTATTATTATTAAACTTGTTGGGTGGTTGATGACCAGTTTGGTTTATTTTCTCCTTCAAACACAGGTGTTGACTTTGGTTATGAAGGCCAGAAGCCTCTGTTTAAAAATGTGGACTTTGGTATAGACATGGAGTCCAGAAGTAAGTCACTGTAGAAACCATGACTAGTAGTTTAATTATCGTGAGAAATACACACAAGAAAATGTTGTTTATTTTTTCTGTTTCAGTATGTATTGTTGGGCCCAATGGAGTTGGAAAAAGTACAATCCTCCTGCTTTTGACTGGAAAATTAAACCCTGTAAGTACTGGTTATATTTTATTAAGTATTCATATTTGCTAAAATAAATGCTTGTTTCCTTCATAGTGTTAATTATGCGACTTTTTCATTTTAGACAAAAGGAGAAATGAGGAAGAACCATCGATTGGTAGGACAGATGTTTAAAATCAGTTTTTATTTTACCTTTACCTGACTTTGGTTAATCGGGGCATTATTCTGCCTCTGCCTGTAGAAAGTAGGTTTCTTCAACCAGCAGTATGCTGATCAGCTGAACATGGAGGAGTCTCCCACAGAATACCTCCAGAGGAACTTCAACCTCCAATACCAGGACGCCAGGAAGTGCCTGGGTCGTTTTGGCTTAGAGAGCCACGCACACACCATCCAGATCTCCAAACTGTCTGGTAAGCACTACAGAATACATTCATGTATGGTTTTCAAAGTCATCTGTCCTTCGTTGACATTTTTTTCTGAATTGTCCCGTTTTGTTTTGTTTTTTATTTAGGTGGTCAAAAAGCAAGAGTGGTATTTGCTGAACTTGCTTGTCGGCAACCTGATGTCCTCATCTTGGTAAGGAGTAAAGGTTTTAAATGTCTTAATTTAATAAAAAATGTGTACTTTTAATACTTTCTTTCCATACAAATGTACAGGATGAGCCCACAAATAATTTGGACATTGAGTCAATTGATGCATTGTCAGAAGCCATCAATGAATACAAAGGAGGTACTTTTTTTTTTTTTTCTCTTCAAATTGATCATAAATACCATTCATTTTATTTGTTGTGGTAAATGATCATTCATATGTTCTGTAGGGTTTTCAAATTCAGTACAATGATTGTTAATGATGATGATTATTAATGATAATTTCTTAATTATTAAATTGAATGTTTTTAGCTGTGATAATTGTGAGCCACGATGCCAGGCTCATCACAGAGACCCAGTGTCACCTGTGGGTGGTTGAGGACCAGTCGATCAACCAGATTGATGGAGACTTTGAAGACTACAAGAGAGAAGTGCTAGAGGCTCTTGGAGAAACCCTGGTCAACAAGCCTAAAGAATAAACAGCGGCTGGTATTAATAACAAGAGTGTCAAACTACATCACTGAAGGGCTTTTTGTTGCATCTAAGTTGCTAATTTTCAAAGCCTTGATACTAAAACAAATTCTTCTTGTTAAATTGACAGATTACACTAAGCACCTGTATGCAAACTGTGTAGCGTGATATACGCAAACCTAGAATGGGTTCTTCATATCTTTTACTTTTAAAACGGGTGAAGACTGATTCCAGAACAGTATTTTTACTTGCTGACAGTTTATACAAACAGAGCTTATTCTTTAGTCGTTATGTCTGACATTGTTGAATTTGGCTTACATTCAGGCCACATGATTACCAGCTCTGTTCATCCATGTGATGCAATGCTATAAAACATGCTATGTCAATATCAAATGTGAACAGATGGGGCTAGAAGCGTGCAGTTTGATAATAGTGACTGACAGCTAATGCATATATTTAATAACTGCCTTTGTTAAATGAGCACTGGGATTCAGTACATTATGCTTGCATACCAGCAACCAGCTCCAAATTGTTTAACCTATATAAATGCTGCAGTAGTGATGCGTTCTGTAGCTCACCTGTCTTGAAATAAACTATTGACTAACTTGATTTGAATATAAAGTATGCATCCAAAATCCTCATGGAAAAACAAATAAATTTTTTGCAACAAAGTTGAGTTTTATTTGAGACTTCATATATTATACTTGCCTTGCCCTAGACAAAATGTAACAACACAAATGGAAAAAGCACTTTTTCTTGCTTCTTTTAGGTAATATGGAGACATAATTTGGAGGAAACTTCCAACTGCTGTGTAAATAGACCCTTAGCTAGAGTAGCACAATATGTAATTTCTGACAGGAATGAAAACGTGTGTTTGTAAGGGATAGAAGTACCGTGCATTTAATGGGCTGTACTGCTGTTTATTAACATAATATATATTTTTTCTTGTTTGATCAAACGTCTTGCCTTAAGTCTCTCGCTATTTGATGTAAGATACACAGCATATGCTCTGACTCATGTGTTTTACAACAAGATTCAAACATCGGGTTTCAGGTAATCTTTGTATATCCGTTTCACTCTTGCAAGTTCTCGCTCATCTGGCTTTAAACTCCCATACCACTGATACCACAGTTCTCCAGAGCCGAGAGAAAACGGGGCAGGGGTCGATGCTACAGCACCATGAATGTTAGAGTAGTCCTCATTAGAGTAATCAACATGAGGTAACTGGACAGAAAGTAAACCTTAAACGGAAAAGGAAGAAAAAAATATTAATAAGGAAACTACTCATCTCTTCATGAAAGCACTACTTTGTGCACACTGGTACAAAAAAAAGGTGTAAATTTACCACAATCTTTAGCAGTTTCAATGGCCTTGTTAAGTAGTTTCTGTTGCTTCATACACACACCTGAGAAAACAATTCAAGTTGAAAAGTGTTCAACAGATCATTGACCATATCAGAAATGTGACACTTATATTGAATTAATTACCGGTTCGAGTTGAATCATACACCGCTCCTGTTTCAGGACTAATGAACTGCTGCAACAGGTTCACGTTCTGCAGAGAAAAAGCATGTATTAAAGCAAACACTTACACAATACAAAAACACAAAGAATTGAAACACAAACCTTGAAATGGACAATGATGTTTGGATCACGACAGATGGGACAAGGGTTGCCGCTTATCTTACCACCTCTCTACGACAAGAAAATCATCCTCATTAACACGCATTTATTAGACTGGGAAAAAACTCAAATGTGTACTTACAATACAGGTCTTTCTTGTCTTTTGAGGAGGGACGCCCCCCTTATGGTTCCTCCTATAGTTAGACCACACAGGCTTTGACCCATAGCGCTCAATGTACTCTAAAGACAGATTTGAGGGATATTAAACATTGTTTTACAACAAGTACCTCGTTTAATGATTTTATATTTACCTTCACTTTCTATGTATTCCCATGGTCTGTCCGAATATCTAGACCGTACATCAGCTGAATCTGGGTCATCAGTAGATGATGATGACGAAGACGATAAAGCACGATTATTTAGACGCAGAACTGGAGCACTTATTTTCCAGTCACGGATTCTCTGCAATACAAAATGCGTAAATTGTCCTTTATGTTGGTTAAGGTTGTTTGCATGCAAAATGAGTAAACTGAAACAGCATCATATATGATTTATACATCAGTACAAAAAAAATATACATCAATTTAAATATTTTATACGTAACCATCAAACCTGCGCTTGAATATTTCGTCGTAAAACGACGGGAAATGTGCGGAATATAACTATTCCAACGCGTTGTAAGGAGGCTGCCATTTTGTCTTTGTGTCAAAGGAAGTTGTTGGGAGGTTAAAGTGTACTGTGACGGAAGTGCGTGTTTATTGTTCTCAACTTTTTCGTTTTGAGAGAATTCATACAGTTTATCTAGCCAAATATTACAGAAAATAATCAAAATAAAAATGTATGTATTTATGTTTTTTCTCCCAGAACGATCACTCGTGTTAGTTTGCCAGCTAGCTTGGTTGTTGCATTTTGTGCCAATGTTTTGAATTATTATCTGTGGTTATGTAAATTATCGTTTGAATTAATAAATATTTAGTTTTAACCCACACTTTGAACGTCTTATCTTTACAGTGCTAAGAAAAGGCTATAATAAAGGCTATAATCTCCCTTACAATAGTTATTGAGTTTGTTTAAACGAATACGCCAACATTATTTTACAGTGATATTATTTACAGTGTAAATTCTTGTAACATTTTTATTTGAAAAAAAAAATCAAACAAATGAAATGATTCTCTTTGCGTAGAAAGCACGTAAACTAGCCCGGAAACCGGAGTGGGGGATGGGCTCGTCCTTGATCACACAGAAGAAGGTCGTTTCTAGAGGAGCGCGTGATCATCGACTCCATTTTGTGTTGAAAGAAACGCCCGACAGCGCGCGCGCAAAACCAGGATGACGCGAAAAACGTCAGAACTATATATACCGAGTCCCACCCTTTCTAGCGCATTCCTGGATTTGTCTGAGGTAAGTGTCACGTCGAAGGACGGTTCTCCACCTTTTTTGCGATTTAAAAGACGATTTTTATCCCAAAGTTCGGCTACCACATCAGTTTTTATCGGCAAACCGGCCTTTTGATCGTTGTCTGGATTTCCGCCGCCAAACATTCGCTTTTCTCTAACGTTTCTTTGTGCTGTTGTTTCGTTTCAGGTCTGAGTCGGTCTCAGTGAAGATCTGGCGTCGAGGATTTTTCAACTGTGTGCGAAGATCAAAGCCCCAAAAACTCAATTTTTCTACTCGAGTAACGGACATTCGCTTACTACTTTTTTGCTTCAGATTGTTCAAGAAGGAAAAGCTCAATTTCAGCCACCACAATCCCGCCCATTATGCCATTTTTCAGTCAATAATGCTAAAGTCATGACAGTTTACGTTCTCTTAAACTGTTAAAAAGCTGAAAATTGTTGCTGTTAAGCACAATATATTAATAGCAACCCGAGACGCAGAGGAGAGGTATTAATAGTAAGTGTTCTTTCAAACCAATTTGAATCGAAACTAAGTAACAGTTAAACAGTTGTCTGTGTTGAAAGTGATTCCAGATATAAATCGAGATTAAAATTCCTAGTTCTATCGAGCGTGGCGACTTAACTGCGCCAAAGTTTCTAGAAGCAGACAGCATGCTGAGATAAAGCGAGGCAGAGCTAGCTAACTTAGTGTATGAGCTCACACCGCAAAGCTGGAGCAGCGGCTTCAACGCCCTGCTTGTCTTTGTGTGTGAGACGGGAGTAATCCTAATGATTATTAAAGTAACGATAAATCACCGAATAATAAGCTAGCCATCGCTGATCATAAGCAATCTGTACATAAAGATTGCCATAGGCAGAGCCAGGAAATGACTGCATTCAATCGGGGCTTTTTATAAACTGCATTCTTTTCAGAGGAGAGCTCACTGGAACAATCAACGCAATCTGCACATAAAGATTGCCAAGTGGCGCCTGTGGATTTAGCCGAACGGAGAGAAAAAAACAGACTGAAATGCAACATTTTGCTCATAATAATGTCGTTAGGTGTTACTAGTTGGCGGAACTGGATACCTGTTGAGCTAGTTTGGTGAAATAAACCTCCCTAGGCAATGATAACTAAAAATGCATAGCAGTCTGACTATAAAGATTGCATTTTTTGTGTTGTGTGCTTAACGAGTGCGTACGTTAGAATAGGGTATTATTTGTCTTGTCGACTTTACTTTAAAATGGCGGACGGGTTGTCCTTTTGCTCGGATCACTCGAGGCAATGGTGGCTTTGTTTTTCTGACTGGATCTACGGGAAATACTGTAGTTCGGAACGGCTGTCTCGCGTCGCCATCATCCCCAAATACAGCTCGAGGTATCGTCTTAATATCCGTGAGTCGCTAGCGGGGTAAATATAGTAGCTTTGTAAACGAGCGAGACAAATGGCAGGCGGGGGGAAAATAGCCGTTGTGTTTTTAAAAACTTGTCGGAATTCAAAGATGGCGACCAGACACCCGTTCACGAAGACAAGTGGTTAAAGATAGTGGGCGTGGTTTACTGCTGACTTCAGCCAACCAGAGGAGCCGCTGTCAGCTCAGGGCGAGCTGCTATATGAGAGAGGGAGACTTCGACAGATGGCAAATCAAATCCCCCTGTGGCCACTATTAAGCAGATGCATAAATTCATATTACTGGCCTTTAGTCTGAAAACACTGGATGCTTTGTGTTGACGAGTTATGACACAAAACCATCTTGCTGTTCGCTTAAAGATACCAGCTGTTTATGTTACAGTCTTATTAAAAAGTGAAAGTAGGTTACATCAACTTGAACTTGATTTGTAGCTTTAGAGTCTTATACAGGATAGGGTGTAATGCAACTTGTAAAGTTAAACAATGTGTTTCTTCACATCTGCATCCCATCAGAGACCTGACAGATAAAATGTTAATCTTTTCTTTCCAGTGAATGTACAATCTTGTTGACTTTTTCTTGTCTGTTATGACAACTGTGACGTTTCCAGGAATTGTGTGTATTGTTCCGTGTTTAAGGAGTTCGATTGTGACTATAAAAAGTTCTTCAACAACAGTGTTACGGGTAAGACAAAACCTGATTTCTCACACGATCAAAAGTGAGTAAATTCTAACTTTTTCGACATTAGTAAGTTATACCTTTTTCACTGTCTTGGAAATTATGTAGAACATGAATTAAGACGTTGCTAAACACTTGCATGCTTAACAGTCGTACAAATCTATTTACGTTCGGTGCATATATATTTCTATTTCATATGTAATTCGCCCCGTTGTTCATTTTCTGCTGTAGTTGGTTAGTCTCTCCGGTGTCCAGTCAGTTGTGCTGTAGTGAGAGGAACTGAAGGCAGAAATACTCGCTGTTTCTCCGCGTGGGCAGGGCAAATGACGTGGCTCGCTCTCTCACTCTCTCTCTCTCTCTCTCTCTCTCTCTCTCTCTCTCTCTCTTTCTCTCTCTCTCGCAATTATAAACTCTGCCCTCATCCGTCTTTTTGTAATTGACTTAACTACGTAAGATATGATCACTGGCATATGTCCATCTTATTTTTTCTAATATTGTACCGTTTTATTGCATATGTTCTACTTGTTTCTGGATTTGAATATATCTTGATCACATTTTATACTTATATATTATTGCTGCGTGGCAAATACAGTTTCTATATTTGTGTATATTTAGAAATAACCACATGGTGGCGACATATAAACTTAGAAAATCTTGTTTTTTCACAAAACCCCTTAAGTTAACCCTTAGTGAAAATATACTTATTTACTTAAGGGGTTTCTTGCAACTGGATATTGATCTACAAAAGTAAGAAAGTTAAGTATTTCAGAGTCTATTTTATTAATTATATATTTATTTCCTGATAGTTGTCCACAATGTGTGTATTTATATACATATAAAATATGTAAAAAAAAATATTAATATATAAAAAATAATAATACTTGTTTGGTCAAAGTATGTAAATGTAGACAAAATTGACAACCTTATTGGGGGTAATATGTATTTAATATGTAATATTACATATTAAAGAAAAATTTAGCTAAATACAGCAAAAAATTATATTAAGGACATAGACTCACAAAGCCACTAAGACCTAACTTTTTTTGTTTTCTTTTTTTTTCTTAATCGAGTGGTTCTAGACTTATAGGGCTACATAAAACATGCCTAAAACACAAAAAGGTCCAGTTAATGTACTTTTAAGATTTTAAAATTTGTAGTATTATTGGAAAACATTTAAACTTACTGTTCAAAATTAGCTTACTTGTTGGTCACACATTAGGTGTATTTAACTACTATGTACTTGCAGCAAAAAAAAAAAAAATTTTATTACCAGTGTATTGATTTGGTGTATTGAACTTATTGTGTATTGCAAAGCATTAAGGTGGGTAACTGGTAAGGTTAGTTTGGGGTAGGTTCTGTTGATGCAGTTACAAAAATAATTACATGCAGGGTTTGTTTGTAAGTACAGTTTAAAAACATGAACGCAATAAGTGCATTGTATCAAATTTGTAATTTAAGTGTTAAAATTAAATTGAACACTTAAGCTAAGTACACATTTTACAGTTGTGGATATGGTTAAAGACTTTGTTATATATTATGATTATTTATTTATTTATTTATTTTCATGTTTTCAAATTTTGTAATATAAGTGTTACTTGCAATATTATAAAGGTTTTGGTTTGTAAGTGTTTATAAACATCTCATGTTAATATAGGAATATTCATCTGTTAATTTATAGACAGATGGATCACAGCAGTGTCTTAACAAGTAAGAAAGAAATTACAATAATGCCCTGTGTTCATTTGAACACCTTTACTGTGCCCTTCCTAATTTTTCTTGAGGTACTTATTATAAATGGTATTAGTTATGCTACAATTGAACTTGTGGAGGATTAGAAGGGTTATCACTATTACAATTACTTAATTGCTAATAAAAGAAATTGTAAAAACATATGTTTAACTGCCCCTAAGTGCATTCTCAAATTTTAATTTAGTCTTTTTCCTCTCTCATTTCTGCTCTTGTATAATTCTTATTATTTAAATGATGAAATGCTCTGAATGCACAGCCATTATATTATTTGTCCTTTGTACCCGTGATGTTTAATTTGGGTGATGTACAGTGTATATAAAAAGCAGGTGGGTTTATGATAGTGACATGACACATGTAATATAACATGTTCTTTTATGTTTATCTTTCTTCATTTCAAATTATGAACTACATTATGCAGTGCTCCATCCAGTCCATCCAGTTTGAGTTTCTTGTATAATTAAATAAGTGACATACTTATTCGATTATTCTAGAAGATTGGTTACATGAATGCTGTATAATTCCATCTGCAGTCAGATGTTAAACTATTAACCGTTGTAGCAGCTGCCCCTTTCTAGTAACAGAGAGTCCAGTAAATATTAACAGCCCACCAGACATCATATATTAAACATTTTGTTTTGAAGGATTGTTTGAAGACAGCTGGAGTGAAATATTTATTCTCTTGCTATCCCTACAGTTTTGGGGCTTTAGTAATAATCTAAGAAAAAGTTTACAATAGCATAATTTTCACAAAGTGATGAGACCTTATGAATTTAAGAAACCAACTGTTGTTTGAAGTAGTGTATTTCTTCATGAAAACTTTTTTACTTTTCTGCTGTTGTAAACAGAATGTTCACAGCTTGTTCTGTGGTCATGATTTGTGATTTCATGTGAAAACACATCAATTGTGAGCCAGAAAACTAAGACATCATCCATATGTGA
>JAUYWG010000056.1:6634734-6645958 GCA_034779775.1 Enteromius afrohamiltoni | reverse complement strand
TTTTTTTTGCCTATGCATGTTCATTCATTTCTTTATTTGATTTTTTTAAGAAATTGAGTCCTGCTGTAATCTGACTCTTCACAGAGGATCACAGATCATATCACAGAGTGTTAAACAGAGGACATTGCATAACTTATGGATGAAATATTTTTATTATTAAGTTGTTGTTTTTTTCTTTTTATACTATTTTTAATGCTCTAAAGACAAAAAAAAATGTCCTAAAACTTTTTCCCTCGGGTCTTAAGAAGTTACGTCAACATATAACGACCACTCTCTCTCAGAGCCTCTTTGCATGTTTAAGCTCTAAACGCCTCGTTTGAATGTCAAACAGGCTTACTTTTGGGATTCTACACAATCCCTCGGAATTTTCCTCCCCAGGTCAAACGGTAAGAATCCTTCGCGGGCGCGTTTGTCTTCCGGTCTGTCAGATCCGTGTTCTCAGGGCGGAGTCGGTGCAGATGGCTGCTGGAGCGTGTGTGATCAGGAGTGGTCTGCGCACCCAGCCCTCGAGGACAAATATTGACTTCGACTTCATTGAAGTTCTGCTTGCCTACAAGACGCAGGAGGGATCAATTAGAGTTAAGGACACCTCAGCAATTCATTTATCCTGTGTAACTTAACGCGTATTTCAAGTTTTTAGTGTGTACATATAAATGAATTAAGAATTCATTGAATTAAGAGGTATAAAAGCGTCCAAGTAGTTTGTAATGCTAAACACTAGATTGCTTTTGATAGTTTTTCTTTTCTTTTGCATTCTTTTATTTGCAAGGAGTGAATATGTTTAATATTTATTTCAAGTAAATAACTGAGGTGTATTCTGACAAGTAACTAATTTTGGCAGCAGGGTTGGAACTAACTGTAAGAAAGTAAATGTATAATTAGTAAATGTAAGGACTCTTTTGTTAAAAAAGTTGATTTATAATTTTTCAGCTTGGACACATTAAATTGATCTATTGTGACAGTAAACATTGTTACAAAATATTAAAATACAAAATATATCTAAGTAATTGTATTCTGTTGTTAATAATATAGTATATAAATGTAATAAAATTATATATATATATATATATATATATATATATAAAGTACTACAAAATATAAAAACATTTACATTTCATTTCTATGTTATATATAGTGTGTGTCACATTAATTTATAAAAATATTTTAATTTCAAATAAAGGCTGTTGTATGGTCTTTCAATTAATCAAATAAATTCTTATATTTTTTAATGTTACAGTTTTATTTTTTGATCAGATTAATGTAGACTGGATGAGAAGAAAATAAGATTAAATTATTAAAATACATATTATTGTAATACTTAAAATAATATTATTATTATGTTGTTCTATCATTATTAATATCATTCTTATTGTTATATTAATTTCCTGAAGGTTAAGCAACTTTTACTTTGACGTAATAAAAATAGTTGAATTAGCTGAAGCACATCCTCAGCTGTGTTTTGTTCGTGACAAACCTTTAGTTTGAAGTCATACCTGTCATTTTGAGCACAATATAGGGCCAGTGATTCTGAGTGAAGTCAGAAAAAGACTAGACTCATTGAGCCTGAGTGGTGTTGGTTGTCGTGGAGGCCCTGACTCTGTTCTACTCAGCACAAAGACGCCATTGATGCGGCGCTGTCACAGTATCCCACAGCCGCTAGAGCAAAGAGGCCTTCGTTTCAGAGAAAGTCATTTTCAGAAGAGATGAAATCAGCTATAAACATGCACCTCTCCAGTTTCCAGCAGTGACTTGCTCCGGAAATGTTAACATGCGTGTGCGTTTGAGCAACTCAAACAGAGGATGTTACAAAATAACACTTACAACTGTCATGTAATACAGATGTCAGCAAATAAACTGAACTGAAAGGTCACTGGTGATGCATTTTTGCTTTATTACATAAAGAAACAAAGAAAAATGTTAGAAGTGGTGAAATAAAATTAAATTCAGCTAAAATATTAAAGGTATTGCTTGGCATTTATTATGGAAATAAAATCAAATGATTTGAATTATTATGATGACTTCTCTATAGAATTGGTACAGAAAAGTGGTAGAAGTAGTAAAAGGAAAGAAAAAAAAAGAAGCATTATTAAAATTAAAGCTCACTGGTAATCCTTTTCCTTTATTAGAAATAGTACAGAAACGTGGTAGAGGTAATAAAATAAAATACAATTATAATCTCAAATAATAATAAAAATAATACAGTTACACAGAAAAAGTTACACCAAAAAACTGATAGAGAATCAGTCATCTTAAGGACACGTCAGTCCTTTCGAAGGAATAGTGCTCAAGAAACTTCCTTTTGAGCGCTTCATTAAGCAAATGTTTGCAAGGCAGGATTTCACCAGCAAACTACACACTGGATATAGACTATCAAGAATCCTGTATAAAATACACACCCTATTACATTAAAGAAAACGGATTATAATGCACAAGTTATAATATTCAAATATTCCTACTTGCCAACAGTAGATTTCCTTCAGATGCAATTAGAACTAAATTAAAACACAGTGCAGATAGATTCAGTGTGCTCAATAATAATATGATTAAAATATGCACCAAGATATTCATGCGTAATATACACGTTTCTCATTCTTACACCACGTCATTCCTTAAATTACAATTAATGTACCCCTCTGACATCACAGATCAGAGCTCAGCCAATCCCAAAAAGCCCAATCATTCTTCAATAGCTTATCAAAACTATATGCTGACCTGTCCTTGGAGTCTGGCCAAACAAAAGAGTTAATGAAAGTTTGCTTTCAAAGTAAGGCGGTATAGCATTAAAGCGCAGAATCGCATTCCAGAACAGAAGAGAGGTGGGAGGAGCTTCAGGTGAACAGGTATAAGAGGGGCACAGGTGTGTGAGAGAGAGTGAGAGAAAGACCAGCAGTCTGAGTCTGAACACACTCATCAGAGAAGCCCAGAACAGGTGAGGATTGCGCTTTACATGGACTTTTTGCTGCTGTGTTTCTCTGGAGACTTTCAAGCGTTAACAACGCCATTAACTGCTGGGACTGATGGTAAAGTCATGCTTTGTCATTTCCTAACAGCTATTTCCCGAAACATTTCGTTTTTACAGCTTGTGAAGATGCTTAAAGGAATACTCTCAGTGCTCTTGGTCCTGGTGACCTTGTCTTCTGCCATCGGGAAGCCTGAGAAGACCACTCCTAAGAAAGAGAAGAGGATTCCTCAGACTCTCTCCAGAGGTCAGCTTCATGAAAACATGACAAAATATTGGTTTTTAGCAGCTTATGTGAAATTATGTTGCTTTAGCGAGCTGTTAGAATAGGATAACTGAAAGTATACATGCAGAAAGTAGCATAAGATATGTTTTTTGGGGTTTTTTTCCCCTCCCTTTTAAGCTATAATGATGTTGTAGCAGTTAACATCCACATTGGCTGAGTAGATATCATTTTTTAGTATTTGTATTCAGTATTGCTTTCCTTTTAGGATGGGGTGATCAGCTGATTTGGGCACAGACGTATGAGGAAGCACTGTTTTGGTCACGATCCAAGTGAGAAATTATACTTTTTTGGGTATAGAATGTCTATTGATGCTTTTTTAAATATAGATTTTTTACAACTTGTATAATCTGTTTAAACAGAAACAAGCCCCTCATGGTCATCTTTCATCTGGAGGACTGCCCACACAGCCAGGGTAAGGATTGACCTTTATTTTGACATTTTCACTCTTGGTTGGTTTAAACTCCTCAACTTGTTCTACATGTTTGATTTTAAAATGTTTTTTATTATTATTATTATTTTATCAGCTCTGAAGAAGGCCTTCGCTGAGGATAAAGAAATTCAGAAGCTGGCCGATGATGATTTCGTGATTTTGAACTTGGTGGTGAGTAACACTTTACCATTTGTTAACAGTTAACTAGCCTAGACTAGTTAAACATATTTCCTAATTCCATCATCTACTAATATGAAATTAAATACTGCAATTTCATAGGCCAATTACTTATTGGCTAACATGTAGGCTATTATTTTTATAAACAAACATTTATAAATAGGCCTACTCTACCTAGCTAATGTATAATGCAGTCTGTGCCTTATCCTGTAATTTCTAGTTAGTCAGTTATGTGTATAAACGCCTGTAAATTGATCTTCCTTGTTTTATGTTTTTATAGTATGAGACCACAGACAAGCACTTGTCTCCTGATGGCCAGTACGTTCCCAGAATCGTCTTTGTTGGTGAGTTGATTTAATCATGCCCGATACATAAATAATGCTGCATATTATTAAATGGTCTGCATAAATGATTCAAATCCTTCCTATGCTCCAGATCCCTCCATGACTGTTCGTGCAGACATCACCGGCCGCTATTCCAACCGCTTGTACGCCTACGAACCCGCCGACATGAAACTCTGTAAGTCTGAAAGCTGTTTTAACGCCGAAATGAGTTATTCCACGTCACCAGACTCGCAGCATCATTCGTATGGTTTTGTTTCCACAGTGTTGAGCAACATGCAGAGAGCCTTGAAGTTTCTGAAGACAGAGTTGTGAACACAAAAGCCTGGTCTTTTTGCCCGCGGAAAGGATATTACTTCCCTGAGGGTCACTATTATTCTGTCATTTGTTTACTGACGGCATGAAACGCACTGTAAAGCCCTGTATAAAAATGTTATTTGAGTAGATTGTTACGGTGAACTTCAGGCTTTTTTTTCCAATAAATGAAGTTGTTTGAACACCCGTTTGTCCTGGTAATTTGTTTATCCAGTTACACTCGTTTATTCAAAGCAGAGGCCATGCGGGTTTTCCAGTTAAAGGGACAGACACCCCAAAAAAATCTGTCATCATTTACTCACAAGTTGTTCCAGACCTTTATGAGTTTCTATCTTCTGTTAAACTACAAATAATATATTTATACATTGCTTTCCATTGTGTTAAACAATACTTTTCAGTCATTGGCTACGGCTATATAGTTTGTCTAACTGTCACTTTAACGGAGTCTCCTCCGGTTAGTATCCTGGTGGGAGGAGTCAGCGAAACTGGCAGCATGTTTTCATGAGTCATATTGTTGCCTGGTTAGTAACTGCCTTTGTTATACAATGAGATCTTGCCCGAGGTGTCAGTCACTGATTGGTTAAAGGTTAGAGGAAGTTGTTTTCCTGAAATACTCCCAAAAAGGATTTAATACAATAAAAGCATTAGCCCTAAGCAATGTGGAAACCCAACAATTAAGTTACACAAAGACAAAACTGGCCAGAGTACAATTGTGTCCTCAGGGTCTTTATTTCTTTATCTTTTTATTTTTCAAATGCTTGAGAGCGTAGTTCACAGAACCATCGGATAAAGATGTACATTTCAATGAGGAATTCATGCAAGAAGCCAAAACTATACGCAAAATCAAGCTGGTAAACTAACACGCGCACACACATAGAGAAAATAAAATAAGCAGATACATATGAAATCTGAGATCATTAAACAGTGCTCAAGAAAACATTCGTCTATTAATTTTGTAATTGCATTTGCATACTAATTATGAAGTCCGGTAGTGTATCTAATATTCTGACAGTCTTTTTTTTAAATTGCAATTTTATTGCATTATTGTGATTCTGAGCAAGTTCAGTTTAACGCTATCATTCGTGCTAATTGATAACATGTGCATTTAATATAAGAAACTGATGTGGAATTGATATGGATACATTTTGTCAGCATATATAAACTCAACATAAATAGCGTCATGCTCACGCACTGCATGTTTTGATCACATCAGCTCATTTTCTGTTTATGTTTTTTACCACATAAAACTGTTGACGTAAAATCAAGTGGTCTTTGCCCTTTAGCCCATTAGTGTAGGTACTGCATACTGGTATTTGGTGTTCTGTTCTTTCATTGAGAGGAATTCTTCAAGCATAAGTACAACCTTATAATATACAGTACAGTGCTGTCACACTGTACTCTTGAAAAATCAAGCACATATTAATATATAGCAGCAAGAACACACAGGCTGGTCTCCTCTTCGGTAAAAGCAAACACACACTCTCTTTAACAGCTCCAATGTCAGATGACACATCCAGAGAACTCATCATAAGAATCAAACCTAGAGGAAGGCGCTGGGATTCGCTCGTGGGTCCTTTTGGTTTCTGTACCTATATGTCAGCCAAACGCCCAGGATCTGAAACAAGCAGGAACCTTAAAGTTAATTGTTTAGTATAGTTCACCCAAAAATGAAACTTATAGATGGGTTTGTTTCTCTATCTAATTAGGTTTAGAGAAATTGAGTATCATACCACTTGCTCACCAATGGATCCTCTGCAGTGAATGGGTGCCGTCAGAATCCAAACAGCTGATAATACAACAATCACAATAATCCAGAAGCAATCCACGTGACCTCTTAATGCCTCCCAAAAGTGGTGTGTCTCAAATAAATCCATCAAGGCTTTTTTCAATAATCCGTAGTAACTTTCTCCAGTGAAAAGTGCATCCCCGGTCCTCCACCAACATATTCGTTTGCAATTATTTTGGACCATTTTCACTTGTAAACTGTGTTTGATCTCTGCATATTTCTCTCCTGATTCAGACGAGCTGACTTTTTCACTGGACATAGCAACATAATAGACAGAGGTCTCACGTTTTAGCTGGAAGCAATTAATGATAAGTCTTAATGATGGATTTGTTTATTAGAAAAATGCAGCTTTTAACTTCAAAAGATATTAACTGCAGAATTCTTGTGATGTTTTTATCAGCTGTTTGGACTCTCATTCACTCCAGTGGATCCACTGGTGTGCAAGTGATGCTAAATTACTCCCAAACTGTTTGGATGAAGAAACAAACTCCTCTACACATTGGATGGCCTGAGGGGGAGTGCATCTTCACCAAATTCCTTTGACATGTTTTCTGTGCTAGTCTTTTTTTTTTTTTAAAGATGCCCGACAATGAGCAAAGATCCAGAATTTAATGAAGAATCTGAAAAAAGAGAAATCGGGGGCTGACCTCTGTGAAGCTGAAGAAGAGACCGATTCCTCCGACGAAGCGCAGCACCTCACCGGCGTGCTCCTGGATCTTTGCTGCACATGTGGTGCAAGTGCTGTAATGAAAGCAGGGCTGCACAAGGGCAAAAATACAATGACAAGAGCACGGAGTTATTATAATAGATGAAATTATGCAATTGCCTAACATGTCACACACTTGCAGTTTATGTTATATTATCATCAGCATGCAAATTAGTAGCACAAACATTATCACCCACACAGGTGTCATTTATGTACAGGAACACTACAGAAGAACAATGAAACTTGTGTATTGGAGGAAATTACAGCTGCACAGCTTCCATTGATATCCATGCGAGAGAAGCCGCAGCAGTTCAGACTCTTCTCCACATCCCTCTGAGTGGTCAGAGAGTTGTTCCAGCCCACCTCCAACAGATGATTCTACACACAGGGAGGAGACAAAACACAATTTTATATTTGTACTGCATTTCTAGACTAAAGTGCACCAGATGTAATATGAGAATATAGTGATCAGTGTTACCTGTTGCTCCTCATTGATAGCCAGACACGCACTGGACACTGAAAACTGAACTACAAACACCAGGAACAGGATGATCATGTACTGTTGTCAATGAATTAAGGATTAAAACACAAAACTACAATGCAGAAACATTCAGAGTAATGCTATTATTATTATATATCTACTAGAAGTTCTGTAATAAATATCAGAACTTTCAATAAAACAAAATTAAATTTTGGGGGTTGTTTGTGGTTCTTCTCTTGAAATCCAGTAATAAATGGCAATGACATGCAGAATTGTATTACGCTGTAAGCTGTGCTTAAAATACGAATGTGACTTATTTTATGTTTTATTGAGTATGAAATGTAATATACTGAAACAGTTTCCTATCCCTTAACAGACTACCGGAACAATCATGCAATCATTCCTCACTGAGTAACAGTGTTTAATCATATATAAGCTTCTTCCAGGGCATTTTTAGTAATGGAACCATATTCATCTTGGGATTAGTTCATTTCATTTCATTTCATTTGAGAGCCTTTTTTTTTAACATTGCAAGCGGTACACTTTTGTGCACACTCATTTGTCATGTTAACTGCACCACTCTATGGTCAGAGAGTGAAATGCATTATATGAGCAAATCATAATCCTGTCTCTTCTTCAAAAGCAATGAAGAAAAACGCAGCGCATATCATGCAATGCAAAGACCTGGCATACATTATTCAACACACACACAGTTTTATTTGTATGAGGCCATTTAAAATGCTTATATGGCCGTTTATAAACATATTAGGGGGGAAATGTTTAAAATTTCCTAGCTATTTTGTTCCAATTAATCCTTTAATCGTTTCTTCTGGTAAAATGAGATTGAAGGAGAAAATGAGGATTTATGCAAACTGTTTAATGAATCACATCATTAACTTTCAGCCCTGATATAATTATAAACAGTTCAAATGAGTTTATTCTGCACTTATTCAAAACACAAACAAATGAGCAATGGATGATCACAGTAAAAGATACAAAGAAGAGCAGAACCTGGTGGTGCTTCATGGCACCAATAAGTCCAGCTAGGGCAACAAAGAAGAGGAAGACCCCCACTCCAATGATGCCACCCACCACCTGGAAGCTCGACACCAACCCAAAACACTTGCCCCAGGCGGCGATGCCAATCATCAGCAAACTCACCATCTGAAGACAGGAAAATAGGTCTGTTAATGTAACATATAACTATTAAAAGACACTTTCATTAATGGAAATAGCATTGATATTAAACACAATTAAATATTTTAATAAATACATAATTCAATTTACAGTAGACATGTTTCCTTGAAAACCAATTGAAATGAATCCGCTTGAACTTTCTTAGTAATTAAAAGTAAAACTGAAATATAAATAAAAGCTAGGATGATTCTTAAATATCTAGATATAGCCTTGGAAAAACTAAAAAGTTACTAATTGATAGAGATAGTAACACATGCAGTAAAAGTTAAAATGTATAAAATAATGTGAATGGGTTCAGGTTCCTGTCAGTGGTGATTCATGGGAACACAAATGGCAGGCAAATGGCCCAACAACAGCTGTGATGCCACTTGAGCAATAAAATAACACAAGTACACTTTATAACACAAAATTCAGCCGTAAAGCAGAAATGAGTATTTTGAGGTTAGTGCATATTGCTCTTATTGACCAATAAAGAGAAATGAGCCCTGAGCTTCTGTTACCACCTATTAAGTAACAAGTGAACGATTCCAGCTGATAACAATGTTTTCTTTCTAATCTAAATGTAAATGCTGAGTGCAGACGAGGGCTTAATCAGCACACAATATCAGCCAAATCACTAATGAAGCAGGATATCTGCATAGGCAGAACAAACGCAGGATGTGACTTTGCCAAAACAGACGAGTTGCGAGGAAACCTGGATGTTATTCTACAGGCTGCGCGTGAAACCAGAACCGCTCGTCGGCCTCATTCCACACAAAGAATCTCTCTAAATAATTCACATGGATCCTGAGACACAGAGGACTGCAGTAAAGCCACAAAGAAACACCTCTTGTATGAGTATTTGTAAAGCTAATGTCACGATAAAGACTGATGAAGATGTCCCATATGGTTGCTTCCATTCACGCGTTGGTTACTTACAACATAGAGGATGTTGAGCGCGCACAGGGAATTCTTGGAGCAGGTGAATCCAGCGCAACCCATCTTGAATGTTGTTTTTTTTCCGGACAAAAGCTTTCACCCGTGTAAATTTCTGTTTCTGGAAATGTCAGTTACATGACAAGCAAATCGAACAATTTAAGAGACGATATTGTAGTTGAGCAACGAGAAAATAAGACGCTTGTGGTTCAGACCAATTCACAGTGGACGCTGATGCATAAGAGGTTGCCAGATCCCTCAAGTAAAATAAACGTTTTATTTAAAATGAAGGCGAGCTTCTTAGTATTGTTTTCAATCCTAGTGGATTTCGACTGCAGTGCAAATGTAATAATATAGTATTTGTTAATTCTAACAAATATTTAGGCTTGTTTCTATTTATAAAATACACGTTTGTACACCGTTTTAGTGATTCTTAGCTTTCTCCACCTTGGACTATAAATAAAAACATGTTCACAATTGAACTAACATATTGTACTTATATGATTTAACTATAATGTGTATAACTATAATTATATATAACATAATATTTAATACATTAAATATTATTTCAATTATATATTTTTAAAAACAGCTGTATGCTGAATCTTTTTATTATATTAATTATTATTATTATATTAAATAGTTCAATTATTATATTGAACTATTTTGTCATTTGTAAATAAGCTGCATAAATTAGGCTGCTTTAAAAAAATGCTTCTGGTTCCCTCTCGCTAAATAGTTTGCTATGACAGGCTACTTTCCAATAACTACAGGAACACATCAATAATAATACTATTAACGATAATAAATAATAATAGCCTAGCTCATTGTTCATTTTTGTCAGGCTAAAAGGAGTCAGGTGTATGAAAACCAAGTTAGATTTTTATTCTCAGAAAATATTGAAATACACATGTTATAAGCTTAAGTTCAACATCCCAAGGAGACTTTACTGAGACCTGGCAACCACGTACGGAGGCGGGACTGGCTGTGCGCGGTAAAATTGATTGGTCAGTTTCTTTGAATAATGATCGCCCAGACTCATTGACAGGTCGTGGTTTGCACTTATTCCCACCTCCCATTAGTAACAGTTGAGAGGACAAGCATTCGTTTGAGACATAGCCTAAATAATAATGTCCACCGATTCAAAGCCTCAAAATGTTGATTATGTTATGTCTGTAACTAAAGGGAATGGCAAATGATCCATAATACTGTAGTAGACTACGCATTTCGCATCTTCCAGTTTATGCCTCTGTGACTTTATTTACATAGGCTATGCTGAAAGAAAATATTATATTGATATTTTCACATTAAGTTTAACATTCTTGTTCTTCTTATTTTATCTTAATGAATGTGAAGCGTATAGGTTGTGCCAGGACTTAATGGACCTTTTAAATATGCAATTAGCCTGATTAAATACAACTTTGCGACAAAATGCCTCATGTCAGAGTATGAAATAATTTGTCATAATGGAAACTAGGCTACTTTTAAACAGTCCATTATATATTTGTAAGAATTCAAACAGTCGAGTGTGAGTTCGCTTGTTTAGCACGCTTTTAAGATATATTTTTTTAAGGAATTAGGTTTTGATATTTAGCCACTTTAGCCATTCATAAAAAAAAATCCATAATTAT
>JAUYWG010000056.1:6594059-6623304 GCA_034779775.1 Enteromius afrohamiltoni | reverse complement strand
TAAACAGTATGCCTGATCATATATTGTTTTCTGTCTTTTAGAAATTGAGAGGATTGAGAAAGGGGAGACTGAGAAAGATACAGAAAGCTACCTGGACCTCTTCACCCAGAAAAACATCAAACTGAAGGAAAGGGTTCTCATACCAGTCAAACAGTACCCTAAGGTGAGTGTCACTGTGGTTCGGGAACACGTTATGCCGGTTTACTCGATTACATGTGCGCTGCTTCAGAATTGGTGTTGAATGAATGTAACACCTCAGGGGAAGCAAAGGTCACCTAAGGATTCTTGAGGGGTTCAAAAAAGTCATGGAAAGTAAGGAATAGTGGGTCTGGTCTTACCAGAGGCATATTACAAGAATTTAGCAATTATGTGATTATTGAAACCTGCAAAAGGCCTGTGATCTGTCATGAAAAGGTTTAAGGTGTTTTCTCTACGCAGCAATTCTTTTTTTTTTTTCGGTGTCCTGCGATCGCTTGCCTGCTAGATGTGATCAGACTGTATTAAGTCATGTTTTATAGGGAGTGAGACCTTGTGTTTATTCTTTAAGGATTGCTTAGCAGATCAGTTGATTCAAGCTGAAAGTAAGTGAACATTTTATTTTTCTCCAGCTCGTCCCAAAATCCAATCTTGAGCGCTACTTTTTGTTTTCTTTAGCTGTTACATGAATATCAGATTGGTATGCGAGTTTTGCTTGATTGATTATGCTGGTTTAGTCCAAATGAAAGTGCGGTTTCTCTTTAGAACAGATTTGATTAAGAAAAAAAAAAGTTGTCCTGAGGATGTGCATTGTGTGGACCATGTGTGTTTTAGAAGCAGTAAATTATGTTAGATCTTTGCTTATGACTTAATTCGCATCTGTCTGCTGCTCAGCGATATGTTCAACAGCAGACTCTTACGGTGCATTCACATGGGGTGTCAGCGGCAACGCTTCCCATTGACTCTGAATGGGTGACGTCAAGCATTGCCGAAAGGAATTGTGGATCCATTGGCGTCGCTTCACGGCAAAAGTTGAGATTTTTTTTCTGCCGCGAGCAACGCCAGTGAAGCGCCTCCGACGGAAACGTCAGCCAATCAGGATCGCTCTATGCAAATACAGTAGCCAGGTGGCAGCCAGTCACGTTCATACTGGTCAAACAGCAAACGGTCTAATTCCATTGGCTGATGCTGCTATGACCATGGCGTCAATGCCAAACTTCAGCCACGCCTTCCGTCAAGCGCTGGCGCCCCGTGTGAATGCACCGTTAGGTTCTCCCTGCTGAGAGTTTCTTTGACTTTTAAATGTTGGACTTAACTCTTTGCTTTTTTTCTCTCAAGTGGCACTTTGGTTTTGTGCAAAGAAACAGATGTTTTGTTGTCTCCTGAGTGCGATCTTCCTCCTGTTTTAGCAACGTTCTCCTCATGTGTGTTTCCAGACTGCCTAATGTTACCCCTGGCTTTTTTGCCAAGCAGTGCATGACTCTGGCCTTTGATCTCTATGCGTTCTGTTGAATCTAGTCCTGTTCAGGAAGATCAAAACTATTGAGCTTTTAGTCCTTGAAAACACGTTCATACAGGCTAAGTGAGGCACTGTAGAATTCTTCAAACGATGTGGGTTTAATATTAAATTTTTCTGTTGTGCAGTTTAACTTTGTTGGGAAGATCCTTGGACCGCAGGGGAATACAATCAAGAGACTGCAGGAGGAGACTGGTGCTAAGATCTCTGTGCTGGGGAAAGGATCCATGAGGGACAAAACCAAGGTAAAGTGTTGAGTTTCTTTTTTATTTTTTTTTGAAAGTCTGAAGAATTGTTGGAAGAACGACTTATACCAGGGGCACCCACTTTTGATGCTGGATTTCTAAGATAGCTCTAAAATCTCTAAAGAATGATTCTAGGCTATTTGATGCATCACATTCTTGTTGTCTTGCTGTGTGAGTGAAGGTTAAATAACGAAGTACTGAACTACTTTGTTTTTCAGGAGGAGGGCTTGAGGAAAAGTGGAGAACCAAAGTATGCACACTTGTCCATGGAGCTTCATGTCTTTATTGAGGTGTTTGCTCCTGTTCCTGAGGCATATGTGCGCATGGCTCATGCCATGGAGGAGATCAAAAAGTTCTTGTTCCCTGTAAGTACTCTGGAATTTACCCTAGATTTAAGAAGGGTCAGAGATCATGTTCGTTGCAGCGAAGTGCTGATATTGCGTGTTTTGTCTAAGCTTTCTTTTATAATTCTATGATTTATGAAATCCAAATAGGCCATTGTTTAAGTCCAAACTGTCTGCGTTGTTGGGTCGTGATCTCACTTGCTCTTGCTCGGGGGCATATTAATGTTTAATCTGATAAATCGGTTGTTTTCAAGATCACTTCTGTGTCTAAACTAAATGACCGAAAGGCTTCACTAAACTGTGTGTGTGTTTCCACTGTAAATGACTTTAACCTTTGTGCACTGTGCTAATGGCCTTGTATGTGAAGCCTAGGTTTCTCCTTATGCTGTTGTCTTAGTCTAAGCAGCTACCATTTGCATGTCCTGATGTTCTTGTGCAAAGTGTCATGTTAGTAAGCTTATGTGCCTGTCTCACAGGACATGATGGATGAGATTTGCCAGGAGCAATTCATGGAGATGAAGTTTCTAAACGGTGGTCAGGAACATGGGGGCAGAGGCCGAGGAGGGCCACCAATCAGAGGCCGTGGAGGTCTTCCTCCTCCTGGAGTACCCAGGTACCCACAATAATATATACACTTATTTATATATATATAATTTTTTTTAATATAATAGTCTAATTGTAATATTTTTAGTTTAAGCTGGATTTGCATTTATATCATAAAACTTGGAGAGTTTAACCCCCCCCCCCCGCCTTTTTTTTTTTTTTTTGGCATTTGCAGGGGTCGTGGTATGCCCCCACGTGGTGGTCGTGGTGGACCCCCTCGAGGTGGAGTAGCAAGGGGAGCACCTGCAGGTAGAGGAGGACCATCAGCCCAGCCGCCCAGAGGAGCAGCTTCCAACCGTGCTCGTCCACCTGCCCCTGCGTCTCAGCGAATGCCCCCTCCAGCACCCCAGCACCCTCAGACTCAAGACTCATATGAAGAATACGTACGTTCCTTTATTAGATATTTTCTGATTTGCTTTGAAGATGTTGAGTTTACCTTTTAATGTTTATGCTGCTGTGGAATTATTTTTTTCAGTCTTATGATGAGAGCTACACAGATGCAGGCTATGAATCCTACGACAGCTACTACAGTCAGCCACAAGCGTAAGTTAATATTCATTTTGCTTTTGAGACATGGAAAGTTGTAGTTTCCTCTAAAAGACCAACATAGCTTATAATTACTGTGGCTTATATAGGCTCTTTTGAAACATACCACTGTCTTAAAGCGTAATGTTCTTGGCTTAGTTTGTTCTAGGAAATTCAGGCCAGGTTCTCCTGTGCAAGAGTTGTTCATTTGAACATTGTTTGTACTTGCATATTTTTTTTTCAGAGAACCAGAATATTATGACTATGGACATGGAGAGACACAGGAGGGCTATGAAAACTACGGTAAGTTTTCTAGTGTTTCAGTCTCACAACATTTCAGACACTGTAATTACATCAAGGGTGTGGACAATGCTACAATTTGTAACACTGGGGTTACCGAACAGAACCGTTCCTGTATTTAAAGATGGTTATGGAAGCATTGCTCAAGCATGAGTTCTGATTAATGTTTTTGTCATGTATGAAATCACATACTGTCTAGTAGACAGTATTTGTTACTGTTAAAGTACATTCTATGTAATATGTATATGGCTTTTTAAATACTATAAATCTGGACATACTAAACTTGTCATGTACTCTAACCTAAGTTATAGTATGGAAATGGCCATATCTGAAAACAGCATATAGTTTGATTGGGTGCATAGATGCTCACATTTTACTTATTTAATTACATTTTTTTTTTTTTTTTTATTATTATTATTATTATATACATTTTTAGTTTGACTTGGTGGGACTTAGTGAAAGTCCTTTTTATTTACATTATTGCTTTTGGTGAGCTATAGTTTGCTTGCTGTTTTACCCACTTGCACTATTTGTTTGCTCCCACAGCTCAAGATGACTGGAATGGGACACCGCGCCCTGCTGGCGGAGGAAAAGCTCCCGCTCAGAGACAGCCTAAGCCTGGGTTAAGGGAACACCCCTATGGACGATACTAAGTCTGATTAGTGGAACATCACCCACCGCGTCACCATGACAACTGTCTCCCATGGCAGCTCACGCTTTAAGCTACCCGACAAAAGTAATTGTCTGTTTGTTTTTGTTTTTTTGTTTATCTTTTTGGGTTTTGTTTCTTTTTTTTTTTTTTCTTTCTTTTTTTTTTACTCCGGACTTTTTTAAAGAAACTCGACAGAACGGCATTTGAATGCCTCAAGAATCAACAAAACCTTTAGAAGGATTAGAGTTTAAACATGGCTGTTTTTTGTTTTTGTTGGTTTTATTTATTTTTGTTTTTGCCAATATCTCTTCCTCTGCTCATACCTACCCTTGCTTTTTTGCATTTGTCGATGGTAAACATTTGTTCCAATGATTGGAAAAAGTATTTAGATGAAAAGTAAAGCCTAACAACTGTACAGCCACTTTTTATGTGTCTCAGGACGCTACTTTAATTTGTGTTACCATAAAAACTCTGCTGAGGTGCAGTTGCAGATTCCCATGTAGGCTACATTTCAAAATTCTGTTTAATACTAGCATATCAAAAAGACCCTTAACGTAATGTTTGTTTTGTAATAAGGAGTTAAATTACTGAAATGCAAAATGTTTTTTAATGGTATTTCCAACAGCCATTGATTATTGCTCATTTGATTTAAATAGTTTTAAAAGCTGTAAATGTAGATTTTAGGCCTCAATATGTTTCCTTGTATATTTTAGAGTTTTGAAATATAGCCCAATTAGACGCTGTTGAGATGAAATGTCCTCAAATCCTTAATTTGTTAAAATAAGATGTTACTTTTCAAAACTGTTCTGTAGAATAACCAATGTTTGGCAACTTATGTTTAAAAGGAAAAAGAAATCATCAAACAAGTCAGATTATCATGGATGGCACCATGCTATATAAACTGCATGCACAAACTGCTTAAAGGATTTGGACAACAATCTCCACAAGGGTCATCTCTTTCTTATGTAAAGGGATACTGCAGCTAAAACCGACTCTATTGTACATAATTTAAAAAAAAAAAAAGGAAAAAAAAACACATCCAAACTGTACTTTACTGCCATTTAGTATTTGTATCCTCTCCATAAAATGCAGAATGACTTGTGTAAGCTTGCCTAAATAGGTAACTAAATCTGTCCAAAACATGTTTGCAGCAGATGTCAATAAAGCCTAGATTGTTTTTTATGAAACTTTAACCTGGTTTATTTTTCTTTGTCTTTATAAAATCTGAAATGGCCTTTTAAATAACTCATAACCTTCGGTTCCAATTTTTCTTCCTCTTCAAAAAACAGATTTTAAATTTAAAACAATGCATGTAGTCTGAAGACGTAAACTACACTAAAGGAGTCTGTTTAAAGTGTTTGATTTGACAATTAAAAGCACACCTTTAATGTTTCTCTCTCTCTTTATACTTAAAAAGGACCCTAGAGGTAAGACCTGTGCTCTTTAAAATAACCTGGATAGCTTCCTAATGTCTATAGAGAGAACTAAAGCATTCGATGCTTGGGTATGTATTAAACTTTTCTTGAATGACATTTTATTTTTGATCTCACTAAGAATGGGAAATGTATTACAGCCTGAAATAATTTGAATTTAAAAGTTAAGTTATGCAGGGGCCCATATTTGTCAAGACTGATGCAAAGACAAGTTGGCTGCTTTTAGTAAAGAGGACAGGAGAGGACTGTTAAACATTAAGTGCAGCATTGTAAAGGTAACCCTAACCCTAAATTTGTGAAAAGTGTTACTTTTATATACTTAAAACTGTTTGGTAACAGCGTGCAATGATTTAAAAGATTCAATCGTTTAAAAATATAAAAGTAAAGTGAAACAAATATATGTACAAACACGCAGTAATAGATTTTGCTTATAATAATATTTCTGTACTAACGTTTCAGAGCAGAATTATAATGCAACTCATGCTAAAAGTGCTCAGTGTCAAATCTTGATCCATCTGTTTGTAATGCTGCTCTTGTTTTTTTTGTTTTTTTCTTTTGCGATTTAATTGTTTAACATATTGAAAAACTCAATGTCCTACCTGAAAAAGTTACATGGAAAAGCTTGAGTTGCATGACTCAAACTTGGCAGTTTGCATGAGCTTCCTCAATACAAAATACTTTATCATAGCAATGTTTGGTTGTTCGCTCATAGCATTCTCTCTTCCCTAGGTTGTGATGCCTAGCAATTCCTGGAAATTGGAACAATTAATCGAATGTCAGACCTCTTCTCAGGTCAGTTATCTTTTCCACTGATACTGCAAACATGCATCAATGCCTGTCCATTAAAAAAGTTACTTTTGTTCTCTGTAGTTTTAGTCCATCTTAATTCTGATGAGTCAAAGCTTTCCAAATCTGCATGTTCTGCAAGAAGCGCTAAATGGCACAAAGTTGCACTGCCCTAATGGGCTTGCTTCCGGTTTCCACTATATACTTTGCTCTGTAATTACTGGTTGCGCCAATGGCTTAATGTGATGAATGGATTCATCATGGAAGATGATTTAGATGTCTGAGGGTTGTGTGTGTGTGTGTGCTTCCCTTTCCTCTTGCTTGCTTTGCTGATCGACTTGCAATTCTCCTACAGGAAAAGACAAGCGTTTATTTGCAGTGTAAGTGCAGTCTTACCTTTGAACACCAGCTGCCTTTAAGGAACCATGGACAGTCTGACTGAACATCTTCTGAACTGTGTGGAATGGCAGAAATCGATGGCCCTGTCTGCTAAAGTTTGAACCAGCAACCTTTTAATGGGTTAAAAAAAGTTCTTGGTGCTGTGTATATTGGCTCTCCAGTCGTAACACAAGGTCATTTTCTCTACACTAAAAGTTTCTCTTTACTGTTCACCTCATCAAGTGCTTTCTAAGCACACTTTACTTCATCTTTAAATTGACTACTTCTGCTCATGTTGGCTAAGAAATCATTTTAACAAGCTCGAAAAATTCTGTCCGGGCTCTCCAGACGTCTACCTCAGACAATACTCCAGTGCTTTATTCTGCAAGACGAGCATGTCTTTCCCCCGTTTCCTCACTCGGAGGAATGTACATGCTAATTTGCAGCTGTCCGGCCCCTATCTCTTAGCACAGACTTTGTCTGTTAATTGCCATGGTAATTTTCATCGTGCTCTTGAGTAGATGTTCAAATGGTTTTATGCTAGCGGAGCTCTTACAGTTTGTATGAATCTCAAATGAATTCTGCATCTGAACCAAGCACAGAAAGCTCCAGGGGTTTGTAGTGTATCAGTTGATCTAAATCATGCTAACGCTTTTTTTTTTTTTTTTTTTTTACTTTGTGGATAAATCTCTTTTTTGCCCTAATTGAGAGCTTTCAATTCTGCTTTGTTTTCTAATCCTCGCTGTGTTTGGCACTGGGCATGTGTATGTGTTGCTATCAGAGTATATTACTGTAGCTTCCATCTCTTGCTCCTTGCAGCCCCCCCCTATAGACATAGGATTCGAGCCTGTCATTCTGACCAATTACTGCCACTGACAGTGTGTCTGTCCCCCCGCAGAGCCGCCAGTGGTTGCCGACTGGCTAACAGGACTAATGCCTTATTGCATTAGAGACAAATCAGTCCTTGGCACAGATTTTAATAAGCATCAGCCACCACTCAAGTGCCATTGAACAATTGGAAATGGGTGCATGTGTGTAGGAGGTTGACCGGTTTGTATGCAGACTTCACCGTAATGAGAAATTGCAAAAGCATATAATGGAAATATTTAATTCATTTTTTTCCAGACAGATGCTTGAGGGGTAAAGAAAACTACTCTCAAGGAGGAGGAAATGTTCAAACCCACTGCGTGTATTTAATGGGTCTTTGTTTACACAGTCATATCTGTTTGCATCGGACATGCATGGCCTACAGCTGCTGGGGGAATGTCTCTGGGGGAATTTGCAAGGCATGTGTGGTGTTCTGAAACTGGGGGATTGTGGCTTGGCAGCACTTTCCTCTTAACACACATTGTGCATGCTGAAAACAGGAAGCATGGCTTTGCGAATGCAGATGAAATGTAAAATGCTTGCAATACTGACTGTCTGTCTTCCTGCATGGCTATTTTGCTAGTTTCACACCTAACCAGTACATGCTCTCCAGGGAGTCAGGGTTTTGAGTGCATGGGGAGGAGTTGTGACTGTGTCTGGCTCACGTCCTGGAGAACTGTGGCCGCTGGCCACCTCCTTTAGTGTGAAATGCTGGTAATAACTAAGCCTCCTAAAGGTCTCTCTGTGTCCTCTGACAAAAATGAATCGAATCCATCCATGTGGAATCTGGCTCCAGTAATCCGTAGCCCTCCAGAACTAAAAGTTGGACATCTCCAAGTAACATTCCATTGCATGTTTTCCAACATCCACATCAGCAGACACACCTAACACAATGTCAGGAAACCATGGGAATTGTTGGGGATTAGTGATGAAATACAAGTGCCAGGAGTCTGAATTCTTTTTTTGTTCCTAAGGAGATTGATGAGCCTGTTTTTACAGTGCAAGTAAACTGGATTTGAGTTTATTGAAGTGCCTAGCCGTTGGCCTTATCTCAGTATAAGCAAACTAAAGCCTTTGGGGTCAGAGAAAGCTTTTGGTGACTTGGGGGAGCGGACAGAATTTTTCTTTACATTTGAAAGGCATTTAAAATTTAGTAGTTGGTGCGTCCAAGGGCACTTGCACACAGCCTGCATATTACGTTTGACAACAAAGAATACTTTTTACCTGTTTTGTAAAGTCAAAAATAATAAAAAAAAAAATGAATTCAAGAAGTGGCTCCTATGTGTCTCATTCAGTGTTTGTCTTCATGTCTCTTGATAGCTTGTTGTCCTCAGAGTTTCTGATTGGACTACAATGTACTCGGATTCAACAAAAGCTGACAGTAAACTAAAACTGTATATAATTTACAGTGTAATAACTTCTTGAATGCTAAATAATCAGCTACCATTTTTATCAAATGGTATTTTAACTTGACTGTTTAATTTTAGGGTTAATTTGCTACCTTGTCATCTTCCTTTTTGTCTCTAGCCACGGAACCTTTGTGTTTTAAAGCAATGGTCTTCAGCCCTGTTTTTGGAGAACTACTGGCCTTCAGAATTTGGTTTCATCCCTATTCAAACACACCTGAACCAGCTAATCAAGGTGTTTTGGATCACTTGAGAATCGTTGGGAGATGTGTTGAAGCAGGTTGTAAATAGACTTTGCAGGATGCTTGGGCTGTATCCAAACCATCCCACCCTATACAAGGTATGCCCAATCCAAAGTTGAGCTCAAATCTAAATTAAACGAAAGCTAATGAAGGTCTTACTGGATGTATTAGAAACTTCCACATAGAAGTTGGAGCTAAAATCTGCATGGCAGTTGCCCAGTAGTATGTTTTAAACACCCCTATATTCTCATTTAGAAATTCTACGCACAGGTATTACATCACTAATGTAGTCCCTCGAATGAAAAAAATTCAGGTAATATGAGTTCATGGGTGTTCTCCATTAACCCGCCACTAAGTGTACGCCAGTTGTATACTTGTAAATGTGATGCCTTATCGGGTTGAATAAGTGCACTTCATGTCCACAATGGTTTTAGACATTACTATAAATGGATGTCCCATTAACTTTCTTACAATTAAATGTTATTGCATTGATGAGGAGCAGGGTTGAAAACTTCTGATTAAAGAGAACCTTTATGGTTAAGCTCTGTGAATAACATCTGTTGCAGTCCGATTACCATAGAAAATCATGCTGGCTCATACCTCAGAGTGTAAAATCAGCAGAAATGAGTTTGCAGTGGATGTCCGTGAGGCAGCTGTTGTATGGATTCCCCATAGACTTTCATTGTAAGTGCAAGCAACATTCACACAGTCTGTGCAATAACTACTTGTCCTGCTGGTTGCTGTGCTGAGCATGTTTTAAAACCAATAAGGATGAATAAGATGTGCATCATGCGGCCCTCATGAATAATTGAAGACTCCCATTTAGTCTTGAATACTTTTAATGCACAAGGAGGATGTGCTTTCACAAGCCGGGCACTTAGAAAACTATGTTTAGATCAAATCTTGATGTAAGCAGGGTCTGTTGAGCAATTGTGGTGTTTTTAATGGAATGTGTGTTTAATGCAAGTGTGCTCAGGTATCTGGTGCAACAGATGAGAATCAATGAGACATGCAGGGCACTACACAGCTTGAAGGGAAGTAGGCGCCGGTCTGCCCTTTCGCTGTGCTCAACAAGCATTTAGTTCAAGAGGAAGTATCATGTATTAAGTTGTCTTCACACAGCCAAGTTAAGACTGCTCTGTATAAAGATGCAATGTGGATAAATTATGTCGGCTTCAATTGTAATTTCTCATGTAAATACATTCATGACACTTCTGAGCTGTATTAAACAGTCTGTGCAAAGCTACCAAAAGCACTTCTGTGCCACATTTGCAGTTTAAATTTGGTGATGAACTCTTGGTGTTGCAGAAGAACCTTACCATCGAGTCTTCATTTATTTATAGATGAGTAATTGCTTCCATCCTTGTGTTTTCAGAGCATAGTTTGGCAAAGCTAAATGACTAAAAAGGAAACGTTCTCATTTTGACCTACAACCCACGCCGACGGTACAAATCCGCCTGCTCTCATCCTTCCTCTTCGCTGGTTTGCTGCCAACATGTTCGCTCTGAGTGAGACTGAAATGGCAGCAAAGCCTCAGGAGCGTTTTCATGTGGAAAGTAGTTGCAGTTGATGCAGTTTGTTTTTTTATCGTTAGTGTTTCCAAGCGAATCCGCCTCCTCAAGCTAACCCCGGAATCAACTTTTAAAGATTGTTTCTTGTTGAGAATGTAGTTTAAACCCAATGGTCTGTCACAGGTCACTGCTGCGGACTACGCGGAAATGTTCGTGCACGCTGCTTCTCTTCTGTCCTGTTCGCATGGAAACCCTGTGCCTCATTAGCTCACGCACTTGACTCCAGACCCCTGTCTGCGCTTCCACGGGAGCGAATCCCTCGGAAGCAATTTAGGGCTCGATATAAATCAATTTTTATGTTAAATAGTTGCCTCGAAAGGAGGTGTGGGGGTGGGGAAGTGTGCGCTTTACCAGGCCGTAGGCTTCCCACACGTCCCTTGTGCTTTATTCACAACGCTGACCACCGCAGGCTGTCTCTGCCGCCTTCTCTCTCTTGCTCTCTACAGGTCGTAGTAATTCACCTCGCTTGCTCATACACTCCTGCCATCCTGCAGTTTTCTTCCTCTTCCTCTCTCTGGTCTCATGTTTGACCCTCTGCAGTTGTTGTGCCTTGCCTTTGGCTCAGCTCTAATTTTAGTAGGATTGAAGAAAGTCGAGCAGGGGAAGGGTGAGGGGTCTTTCTGCGAGACTCAGACTTCCAACCTAATTACCCATCCTGTTACCTCAGTATCAGCCTCCCTGCAGCAAACCCAGCCGGCGAACACAGCAGTGACTTCTGCACACAGAGTCACCTCTCCATAGATCAAAGCTTTTCACTGAGAAAAAAAGGGTCAGATTCCAGTGCAATTGCCATTTTGGTACTGGAGTGCCAATTGTAAAAGCAATTCTGGTAAATTGGAGGTATGATGGATATTCATACCCATCAACAATTTTTTAAATTAGACTAATAGAAAGTGAATAGATGTATTTTAGATTAATCTAAATCTATATGCATAATTGGGGTCACAATGAAGGCAATTCGTAGTGATTAAAAAAACATTTCATAAAGAGCTGCCACATTGAGGTGGTGCATTAGTGACTGTTCTTGACTGTTACATACCTGTAACTTTAAAGAATGATGCCGGGAAATCAAGGTCGTTGGTTCAATTCAAATGTATGCATTGCTTGAATGCTGTGTGAATTGCTTTGCATAAAACAGCAAAAAATGTTAGATTTGAATCGATGATTAATTAATTCAGTCGCTAAACCTTATACACCATACTATAATAAATTTGTCATCCGGGAAAATATTGGTCTAGCAATTTGAGCCTTATTTTAGCTTTTGCCTTAGGACTACCAGGATACTGCAGTAAGCTTTTGAATGCAGAATATATCATTCCTGTTAATCTAGATGAGCATCACTAGTGGTTAAACGGTTTATGTCTGTGGGCTGACTTGAGTTCAAAACTGATAAGAGAGCTGCTAATTTGAGCAATTTGCATTTATACAGTATAGCCGCAACTTTATTTTTTCTTATTCTTGAATGATCCACTTTGTGTTTTAATGACGCTCTCTAAGACAAGCATTACTATTGCTCATACTTTGAGCTTGGGGTTTAAACTATTAAGTATTACAATAAAGTATTAAACGTTGGTCCATATCTATTGGACTTGGTGAAGGGAGGTGTATGTTTTTAATGGTTCCTATTTTAGCTCCGATTTTCCCATTGCAGACCTATTAAAGGAGTCATACAAAGCCAATTTTCCACAAGCTAATATGGTTCTTTAGGGTCTTAATGAGAAGTTTGTAATATAGTTTGTTTTAAAATTTCTCAAAGATTGTGTAAAAAACGCTAATTTTTTCCTGTCAAAAACAGCTCTTTAGAAATCACTGTTCTGTGTACTTCCCCTTTAAATCTTCACGAGCTCAGCTGACCCCGCCCCTCATTTCCGAGGCACTCTCGGAGGATCTTTTTTTAGCCGTATTCATTGTGAAACTTGCTAATTAGCACATTATTAAGAAAGGCGATTTGCAAAGATTCATTAAAAGACATACTCACTGCTTCATTTCGGTTGATCAAGGGCGAGTTTCCTTTCAGAACCAAACGTAACGTTAATCCTCCGCATCATCAGTCACTCAGATGTTGGGGGCATGTGGCACCAGATGACCCCTTTAAAAATCATAACCAAAAAAACTAAATTGGAGACAAGTCTGTGCTCATTTATGTCAGTGATCACTATGGTTGAATTGACAAGAATGTGGTCTGTGTCAAGTGCTGGTGTGTCTGCAGTATTTAGACCTATATCCAGGTTTGGTAGTGTGAAATGTTTTATTGTAATGGTTTTAAAAAAAGATAGTATCCAGTGTTTGAATATACAGGAATAACAAAGTTGAGTGTGTACATTCAGACTGTAACAGGTGAAAAACAGTATGTAAGATGAATAATGTATTATGTAAGTATTTTAAAAAGTACCTGGATGACTTACTACTTCTATTGATTCTTAAAGGGATAGGTCACCCAAAAATGTTTTTTTTTTCATTTAATTACTCACCCTCATGTAGTTCCAAACCCGTAATCTTCGGAATACAAATTAAGATGTTTTTGATGCATTCTGTGAGCTCTCTGACCCTTCCATAGACAACAAGGATCCTGACATGATCAAGGCTCAAAAAGTTGTTTAACGCTAATACCTTTTGTGCACAAACAACTTTATTATTAACAGTTTGTCTCCTCCACATCACCCTATAGTGCCATATGCAATGTATGTACGTGGATACGTTGTTTATATTCAGATCAAAGCTTAATCAATGTAAACCACGTTTCCATGTATGGTAAGACTGACACATAACAGTATACATTGTTTACATATGTTATACTCTCCAAAAAGAAGTGGAGGAGAAAAAGTATTCTTATAGCTTTGTAAAATCATGGTTGAACCCCTGATATCACATGGATTATTTTAACAATCTCCTTGGATGTTTCTGAGCCTTTATCGTGTAAGGATTATTGCTGTCTTTGCAGGGTCAGAGAGCTCTCAGATTTTATCAAACATATCTGAATTTGTGTTGTAAAGATGAACAAACGTCTTACAGGTTTGGAACAACATGAGTAACTTTCATTTTCAAGAGTTTCTAACTTTTTAGATATGCATCTGATCGACACTTTACAGTACACTATGCCGTGAGGTAGCATTATGTGTTTTTTCACTTTAATTTAACCGAATACATTCCTCTGGAAGACAGAGAATGGAAGCGGTGCCCTGCTTTCACATGACTTTTTTAATCAATGCAAGAGCGTGCTAAAACACCTCAAAGCGCCGTCCTCCTTCACCGCCAAGGCCAGCGAGAAAGTTTGAAGAATGTACTCTTGGAAATATTCCTACTTTAGGTAATAGAATGTGTCGACTGTTGCTGCCTGGCTTTCTCCCACCCTCTTGAGCTGTCAAACTGAATTGAGTCACATCTGCTCTCTTCATTCCTTTGAAGACGAAGAGATGAGTTTGGCAAATCAACCAGCTGCCTGTAGGGAAAGCTAGCACCTGTCACGAGGGATGTCATTAGCCACCGACTAGACAATCCTGTCTGCATCTCAGCCTCCATCCGCAGCGTCCCTCACTCGTCTAGCTCACTGCAGACACCTGACCCATCATTCTCGCCATCCCTCTCTGTTTTAAGCTGTTTTGCTGGCTCTGCTATCTCTATCTGTTTTGTCTCCATTTAGCCCTCTCTATCTCTCTTTATGCTGCGCTCTGTCTGACAGGCTGCCTATTTCTGAGTCGCAGCATGGCCAGGCTCACGCTCCTGTGGGCCCGCTCATTTTATTGATCTCTCTCAAGTCTTTTCTGTCCTCGTTAGTGAGAGAGAGCCGGTCGGGGGCTCGATGCTCTAGTACCGCAGGCTTCTCTTTTGCTGGTTGAGAATCCAGTCCATGTGGTGATTGATGATCTCAGTGCTTCTGCCCACGTTCAATGAGTTGGTACCCCTGCCCAAGGGTTTCCTACAAGATTCCGATGCCGGGACGTTGTAGAATTAAAACTCTTGCTGTTTCTCTTACTTGTGTAACAGTCGGTTTGTCAGATAAAGTGGGCTGTTGTGGAAGATAAAGCTACTTTGATGATAAAATGGCTGCCGGGCTTGTGAGCAGAAGGCCAGGCTTTTGCCTCTGTAGGGATTCTGCCACACGTTCCACGGGTCATGTGTCTGAAACGGGCTTGACCGGAGGGAGGTCCGCCACGATTGTGCAGTGACCTGAATAGAGGGTGCGAATCAAAAGGGGAAGAGCATCGCTAGTTTGCGAAAAGTGCTGGACTTTTTTGTTATTTTTAACCTAATCAAACAATATGATTTTGGAAAATTGTGAAAAACATAACTGTCAAAGTTATCTGCTTTTGCAAATGAACTCTTCATTATTAAATATTGATTACTAGTCACTTATTAATTAAATAACACTTTGCCATTGTCCATGACAATAACTTGTGTGCTAATACTAATATTCAATTACTTTACTTTATGACAATATATTAAACAAAGAATCACAGAGTCAGTGAATGGAACCAGATCAGTCTGAGCAGTACTTATCCCATGAACTGATTTCTTTCACTCATTTCTTTTCCTTTTTTTGGTACTTTTTATTTTATTCGTTTTTGGTGCACTAACTGTCCTTTTAACAGTACTTATTTATCAAAGTCTCTTTAAGACAAGTCAGGTCACTCGGCGGCCATCTTTAAAACGCCTCTCGGGCATCCAAGTGCAGCTCATATATGGGGAAATTAATGGGGAAACACCAAATTCTGCAATTTCTGGGAAACTGTTTACTAAGCTTATGATTAAATTTCATATTTGAAATCATCAATGACATCTGACAACGTCTGTGTAATAAAGGTTGTTTCTTTTGCTCAAATAGCGTTATAAAAAGCTTATTTCTTAGACGAGATCATTCAGTGCGCATACGCAGTTTTAAGTGTTCTCAGAATTCTAAATGTTTCTATAGCAACCGGAACTTCTAATGGCACTTTACAGATCAGTGATTGGCTATTTTATTCAGAAGGTGGGTCTTCCTGTGATTGACTAACCAAGTTAAGCGTTGCATTTTCCCCATTCAAAACTATGCGAATGACATATCTTGGGTAATCTATAGTCTGTTATTTTTACTATTACTTTACTATTATCTTTTGTATTTGGGGTTTCAATATAGCCAGAATATTTCTTTGACTGTGTTTATGAGATTCACTCACATATACTTGACTTATCACCATCCTTTCACTCTTTTTTGCTGTCTCTTTGCTCTTTTTGTCCCTACTTTCCTTGTCCTCCATAAATAGTGCAGCAGCATGCTGTCGTGCTATGTCTTCCAGCGTCTCTGTCTGTGTGGGCCTCAGGCTGAGTCTGTTCTGTGGCCCATAGTGGCATTAACACTCCCGCTGAGCTGAACACACACTCTGCACCAGCACTAGCACAGCTGGCACTTTACACTCAAACTCTTGACAAGACCAACCATGGAAATAAACACATACATTGTTCTCTGGTTGTCTGTGTGTTTTGTTTCTTCTCATTTTTTATTTGCTTTCAGACTGTCTGACAGGATGACAAGGCGATACGCTGCAAAGGGTGGAGGTCTTCACTTACTTGCCTACTAATGAGATGATTCTCTCTTGTGTCCTTCCCTCTGAAACCCCTCAAGGCTGAGTTTTATTCTTTTGTAAAGAAATCTTGGCATCAGTCCTACCTTTGTAGTTTAGCCGCTTGGCTGTTTGTGGAGTTCCTAGAATTGGGTGTGCGATATATTTCACTGTCAAAAAATTTAATACGCCCCATCCTTGGTTTTGTTAACTAATTAGTTTCTACTGGTTTCATTTCAGATTTTAAATTTACCTATATATATATATATATATATATATATATATATAAAACCACAGTAGTCAATATTTGAAGTGGATCATAAAGGTTTATCAAATTTGTCCTAAGACAAGTATAGATATTGGTTTTAGGACAACTTTGATAAAAGGTTTTGATCCACTTCGAATGTTGACTACTGTACATACAGTGAGGTCAATAAATATTTGATCACCCTGTGATTTTGCATGTTCTCTTACTTAGAAATCATGGATGGGACTACAATTTTCAGCATAGATGCATTTCCACCGTGAGAGACAGAATCTAAAATCCTGAAATCACATTGTATTTTTTTATCAATTTATTTGATTGTGGGGCGCACATGTGTCTTTATGACAGCTAATGACATCAAACGGGTGCTACTAATTTGGAATCAAGAGCAGAGCTGGACTATTTAAAAGCTAAATAACAGGTTTTTGACGGTTAGAAATCTGGCTGCTAAGCAAGTGATCAAATACTTATTTGACACAGTAGTTCCCAAATAAATAGTTAAAAAATCATACAATGTGATTTCCGGATTTTTCTTTTTAGACATTGCCTCTCACAGTGGAAATGCACCTATGCTAAAAATTGTAGACCCCTCCATGATTTGTAAGAGAAGTAAGAGAACTTACAAAATCACAGGGTGATCAAATACTAATTGACCTCACTGTATATATATATATAGACTTGCTTATATAGTTAGATTTCATGCTCCTGAAAGCTAATAATTTGTTGTGCAAATGTAGTTGGAGGTTTTCAGTTTTGTTTTGAAAGATGCAAGAATGCATTAAATAGATCAAAAGTGACAGTTTTTTATTAATCAAAGAACAGTAGTACTGTCACAGACAGCGCTTCTGTGGCGCTCTCCGACCGTCAGCGGCGGAAACCTTCCCCCGAGTTTTAGTTTCCACCCAGACTATTTTCCCCCCACGTACCTCGGCCTCTTCGCGCCAAAACGCACGGTTTTTCCGCCTATTTAAGGGACGGACTTCCGTCTCTTCTTTGCGAAGTCATATCGTTCTCATGGACATATTTCTGAGCGTTACTTCCTGTGTTTGTTTTCCCGTGTATGATCTTGGACTGTGTACCCCTACTACGAACTCTGCTGCCTGCCTCTTTGAAGTAAGCCTGTGTTTGACCATTCCTCTGTCTCACATCTTTGTTATTGATTGCTGGTGTTGGCACACTCTGTCTGGCTGTTACTACACAATAAAAGCCTTGCACATGGATCCTACTGAGTCTCTGAGTACATCACAGATGACTTTGCCACCACAGGATCCAGTGGCTTTGTTGGATGTAATGTCTGAAGTGTCACGTCAAGGCTCACTGCTCGCCTCCCATCACCAACAGTTGGGCACACTCACCTCGATGACTGAGGAACTCGTTCGCTCCGTGAACGCCCTCACTGGAAGTGCCCGCGGCGGCCGCCATTACCACGCTGCCCGCTCCCGCGACCAGTTCCTCCAAGATGGCGCTCCCGGAAAAGTATGACGGCTCCCCCGGTAACTGCAAGGGTTTCCTGTTACAGTGTTCCATCTACCTGAACCAGCAGCCCCAGGGATACCCCACGGATGATAGTAAGGTGTCCTTCATTTGTTCTCTGCTGATGGGTAAAGCTCTCCAATGGGCCACAGCGTTATGGGAGGGTCAACGGATGGCGTTTCCTACCTACCAACACTTCCTGTGCCAGTTCCGGGAGGTATTTGATCACCCTGTGGACGGCAAAGAGGCTGAGGATGAACTGTTGAATTTACGCCAGGGCACCACAACAGCCGCGGACTTTGTGGTCGCCTTCTGCACCCTGGCAGCCCAGACGGGTTGGGAAAGCAAGCCGCTCAAAACACTGTTCCGCCGGCTCTACGGGAGGACCTCCAGGCCGAACTCGCCTGCCGTGATGAGGGCCACACCCTGGAGCAGTACATGGAACTTGCCATAAAAACGGATCATCTACTCCGCTCCCGCAGACGAACCCATGCAGATTGGTTTCACCCGGCTCACTGAGGAGGAGCGAGAACGGCGGATCAAGCAACGTCTCTGCCTCTACTGCAGCCAGGCTGGACACTTTCGAGCCAACTGTCCCACTAGACCTCCACGTCCAGCTGCGGCCCGGTTAAGCCCACATTACCTTACTACCTCCCTGGTGGTTGAGGCGCGTCTCAGGGAGGGTGAGCACGATATCTCCACCAAGGCTTTTGTGGATTCTGGTGCTGCAGGAAACTTTATTGACTCAGTTTTTGCTAATCGACACAGTCTCTTTCTCATTCCATGTACCCCCACCATGGCCAGGTCTCCCTAACCACCGAAGACCTCACCATCACCTCTCACGGCACAGGCGCACCACAGGAACACATTGAAATGATAAGGTTCCATGTAATCCGCTCACCTAGTCACCCACTTATTCTGGGATTCCCCTGGCTGGCCTTGCACGACCCCACGATTTTCTGGAGAGAGCTCACGATCACTCGCTGGTCACCGGCCTGCCTGCAACACTGCGCTCCCCAGCGCCCTCCTGTGTCCCCCGAGCAACCCACTGAGCACCAGTCTTTGGAGGGCTTACCACAAGAATACCATGACCTCCTCGAAGCATTCATCAAACAGAAGGCAACCAAGTTAGCACCAAACCGAGACACGGATTGCGTCATCGATCTCCTGCCCGATGCTGCACCCCCTCGAGGCCGAGTCTACCCCCTGTCTCAGCTAGAGACTCAGTCCATGCAGGAGTACATCGAGGAGCTGGCTAAGGGCTTCATTCATCCTTCCACATCCCCTATCTCCGCAGGATTCTTCTTCACCCCCTCCCCTCCCAACTGCCCACCGGATCGGATGTACGTCCCGGCGGCCCTCCACTCTCACCTCCTCCACTTGATTCATGACAGCCCCAGCGCCGGTCATCCGGGCATTCAGGCCACTCAAGAACTGGTGATCAATCGCTTCTGGTGGTCTACTCTCCCACAGGAGGTCATGGACTTTGTCAAGAGCTGTGCGGCTTGCAACATCTCCAAGGCCTCTCACCTGCACCCAGCCGGGTTACTCCAGCCTCTGCCCATCCCACAGAGACCTTGGTCTCACATTGCAATCGACTTTGTGACCGATCTGCCCCCGTCACGCCAGAACACCACCATCCTGTCCATCATTGACCGGTTCTCCAAGGCCTGCTGCCTCATCCCCCTGCCTAAGCTCCCGTCTGCCTGGGAGACTGCTCAAGCCCTTATGAACCAAGTCTTCCGCTTCTATGGTTTGCCTGAAGATATTGTGTCGGATCGAGGCCCACAATTCACATCTCGGGTATGGCAGGCATTCTGTTCACAACTCAATATCAATATCAGCCTCACCTCCGGATACCACCCCCAGTCTAAAGGACAGGTCGAATGCCTCAACCAACAGTTGTCCCGTTTTCTGAGAACATACTGCTATAATAACCAGCAGGACTGGAGTGAGTACCTCCTGTGGGCAGAGTACGCACAAAACTCTCTGCGGAAACCTGCAACCAACCTTACTCCGTTCCAGTGCGTACTCGGCTTCCAACCCCCACTGTTCCCCTGGTCAGGGGAGACCACTAATCTCCCCACCGTCGATCACTGGCTCCAACGAAGTGAGGCCACCTGGGACGCCGCCCACACATCCCTCCAAAGAGGCATACGCCGGGTCACCCAGCAGGCCAACCGTCATCGGAGGGAGGGGCCCGGCTACCAAGTCGGCCAATGGGTGTGGCTCTCCACCAAGGACCTCCGTCTCCGCCTCCCCTGCAGAAAGCTAAGCCCGAGGTACGTGGGTCCTTTCAAGATTATTAAACAAATTACCCCTGTGTCTTTCCGCTTGGAACTCCCCGCTAACTACCGTATTTCTCCCACTTTTCATATCTCCCTGTTCAAGCCCGCTGCAGACCCTGGAGGAGAGAGGGGCCTAGAGGAAGCAGCTCTAGCAGAGGTTCCCCCCCGGCACCTGAGGATAGCGGAAACTACCGGGTCAATCGTATCCTGGACTCACGACGTCGAGGCGGGGCCCTGCAGTACCTTATCGACTGGGAGGGGTTCGGCCCGGAGGAGAGATCCTGGGTTCCTGCCCGGGACATCCTCGACCCTACACTCACCTCCGCCTTCCACCAGGAGTTTCCGGATAAGCCGGCTCCCCGCCCCCGAGGAAGACCTCGACGTCTAGTGAGGGCTCGCTTCAGGAGCCGCTCGCAGGGGGCTCACAGACAGCGCTTCTGTGGCGCTCTCCGACCATCAGCAGCGGGAACCTTCCCCCGAGTTTTAGTTTCCACCCGGACTACTTTTCCCCCACATACCTCGGCCTCTTCATGCCAAAACACATGGTTTTTCCGCCTATTTAAGGGACGGACTTCCGTCTCTTCTTCGCGAAGTCATATCGTTCTCATGGACATATTTCTGAGCGTTCCTTCCTGTGTTTGTTTTCCCGTGTATGATCTTGGACTGTGTACCCCTACTACAAACTCTGCTGCCTGCCTCTTTGAAGTAAGCCTGTGTTTGACCATTCCTCTGTCTCACGTCTTTGTTTTTGATTGCTGGTGTTGGCACACTCTGTCTGGCTGTTACTACACAATAAAAGCCTTGCACATGGATCCTACTGAGTCTCCGAGTACATCACAAGTACTACAGTTTCCACATAAATATTAGGAGCACAAATTTTTGTCAATGTTGATATTAATAAGACATGTTTCTTGAGCAGCAGATCAGCATATTAGAATGATTTCTGAAGGATCATGTGACAGCAAGGACTGAAGTAATGATGCTTAAATTTCAGCTTTGCATCACAGGAATAATTACATTTTAAAATATATTAAACAGATACTGTGAAATTTTACAAAAATGTATTATTTATTTTTCAGTTTAAAAAAAAAATCAAATAAATACAGACCTGGGCTGGGAATAAGATACTATTTTCAAGAACTACAGAAAAATATAGTTTTCTCACCAGGCTTGTATGTATGTTTTTATTTATATTTACTAAAATCTTTGTCAGGGTCTACGAAATTGAAAGAATTTGTACCTAAATACTGTGCAGTCTGACTGGCCAATCAGATTCAAGTATTCCTGAGAGCTGTGTATATAATATATTCTTTGAGGAAATTAATCATTGTCTACACTTTGTTATACACTCTATTAATTTGACAGTTAGAATACCAAATTATCAAATATTACCAGGAGATATTAGTACCACATGGTAATTATCACTTGTCAATGCTAGAACTTGTCAGTAGCAATAACATGATACAATAATCTTGTCAGGCTTCAATTTACCTCTTGTGAAAGCAAAAATGCATGCTGTAGTCGAGTAGGTTTGCAGGTTCATGTCTGCAGCACCATCAAAATAGTGCTTCTGGAATTCACACTCACAAGCTTAAATTGTAAGAAATCAATGCAACCACAGTTTTCATCGTTTCAAGCTCTCCACACATTTTTTTTTAGAAACTGATATAAACTCTTGAATATAGACTAAGAAAAAAGCTCAGTGCCTGAGACTTTCTCTCTCCCCATCTTTCTCCCTCCACCTTTTAGCAGCTGCTTACACAATCGATCAGTTTGAAATTGCTGCCCCTCAATTATGCAGCGTGTATGTTTTGAAAAGCAAACATCCAATTTGTGAGCTGTTTTGCTTGACCTCACAGTTGACGTGGCCACTTTTGGCCTTTGATCTCTGACATTTTCTATTGCTTTTTATTGAATGCTCTAGGTTATTTTTTAAGGAGCACTGAAAGCTTGAATTCATTTGTGTGTAGTTTAAATACTGAGATGCCAGGTGATGCAACTCTCCTACAAGCACAGCTACTCTTCTGAATCTAGTGTTTCACTGGCAGTCTGCTATAATATAAGAATAGATATTTTGGGATTAAATTAAATGTATTTTGCAGCCAATTAGCGCAGCTAACAACACTCTGGGCTTTCTCACTTTGATTTAGCACTGGGTGTAAACCATGATGATGCTGGTCTATATATACTTTTAAATATCTGAAATCCTATTTTAACAAAAAAAAAGCAGTTTTAGCATTGAGCAGAGGCCATTTTTGCCCTATTACCCTGTAAAGGCTCAACTCTGTCCTTATAAACCAGCTGTTTTAAAGAAAGTGTCAATATTTGAGGACCTCAGACATTCAGGAGTGAATGGCAGCTGTGAGGGGTTCTTTCAGATGGGGCGATCTGAGGGACACATGTAGTTGAACAGGTAGGTGTACTGCAGGGCTCGAGACTCTGTCCTGTTTGAGTGTGAATCTCTGTGGATGCTTCTTTTGTAATGAAGTATTGATGCAGCGGTGCTGAGAAAAAGGCAGGTGATAATTGGATTCTGTTCTGGGTCCCGCTGCACTCCCCAGCAACACGTGTTTTTAATGAGCCTCTCTCTCTCTCAGCTCGTTCTCTCTCTAGGCCTCCCCCCTTTGTCTGTCTCTCATCAGTGGATGTGTTATAAGCACCTCTGTTCTGTCTCTCTCTCCATCAGCACCGAGCTAGATGTGGCGGATGTTTAGGTAGGGTGGTGTGAGGAACTCGAGGGAAGAGTGACTCACAGTGAGGCCTGATTTCTCTTGCTTGTTCTCACTTGTCCAAAGCAGCTTTAGAAAGAGCTGCTCATCTAGATGCTACGGTAACGTGTCTTAAGCAGAGCTCTAATGACAGCCTGATCCATCTGTCATCATTCATCAAACTTGTTTATTTTAGGTAATACACCTTTTATTTTATTACAAGTGTTTTCTTAAATTCAGTACATTTCAACATGAATTTCGTTCTCCGCTATCCTCACCAAGCCCTTTTTGAACCTCTCCCTTATAACCAGTTTCACAATACAATAAAATCTTGATAGATCAATTAGTTTAGTTTTTGTTTCAACTGCTGCGTCAGTTGTTTCACCTGAAATTGTATCATATTACAGATACAAAATAGGCTGTGATCAATCATTCCATGTCAAATTATGTAACGGCTATTTTACTTTCAAACTTGTTTGACTGCTAGGCATTCGAAGCACCTTTTGAAAAGGTAGCAACCCAGTGGCAACTTTTGTACCTTTATTTTGGATGAGATATGGAATGAGCTCATCATTCACATATCACCAAGCCCTTCCATTGTCATTTAGATGTTAACTGCAACGTCTAATTTAATGCTGGAATTGTGAAAAAATACTCAGTAGAGTGCATCTGTTTCTGCCTGCAGGGCTGTGTGACCTTCTGTGAACATGTACATTATCCTAAGACTGCCTTTATTCAAAGAGACTGTGAGTGCTTAACAGTTAACGCTACAGTAGAGCGTCTTTTCATCTCCTCAAGAGCGGTCTGCCACAGAGGGGATGCTTTTTCTTCAAGACTTATATTGTCTTAATCCCCGGGCCTAATCCGACTTGTGTCAAGGCGCCGCGGTCGTCGTGAGTCGAGGCTCGGCTGAACCGAAGGATTTAACACATTAGTATTAGACTCCCTATTCTCTTGAATCACTCTCTCAGTGCAACTGGGGTGGGAAAAACCAGCAGCAGGCCGAGCCACGAGAATGTAAAAGCCAGTGAAATGAACGCCAAGCAGCATGTAATGGTGGTGAATTTTTATGTGAAAGCACATGAATATGATTATACACTTCTAAATGGGTTTAAGGCACATCTAGAACAAGGTTGTGAAAAGCATAACGTTATAAATGGGCATCTGGAAAAGCGTTTAAGGCTGAACGGACAGTTAAACCAAGGACGTCTGCTTTCACTCTGGGGCAAGACTGTAAAGGATCTGCTTCACATCACAATAGTCTTATTATAGAGGCATTTGGAAGTATTTCTTACAGTTTAGAGTCCTGCTCTTTTTTAGTTCTCCCGTATTTGAGAGTATGATTGACGGAAGGTATCCGCTATTAAATAATATACAGGCTCTGAAACCATTAAATACAGAATGAAAGAGTTTAGACTTCTTTTTTTGCAGATTTATGTTCCAATTATCTGCCATTAAGTTATCTGAAAAGCTCTGTAACTGAAAATGGCATTTTTATTATACAGGATTTGAAAGTAATAAACTGTAAGTTACAGTCCACGTCCTCATAAACTCTAATGGTCTTGATAAATGAATTAGATCCAGAATTCGTAAAATTCACTTTTCAGTCACAGTAACAGAAGACTGACCTCTATCTGTCCCTTAAAAGGACAATTCAGTTTACCCTCCCCAAAAAAATATTATTTAAAAAGTTTATTCACCCTTGTGCTGTTTGACAATAATATATATATATTTTTTTTTTGAAAGAATTTTCACACTGCTTTTCTTACAAAATTCTATTTACATATATTTTGCAAGGTAGCATTTATTTATAAAACAAATGTCATAAATCATTAATTCACAAAACTTTGGAGTTTCTGGGGAGTTGCATCACAATGCACGATACAGTCTGAACTCCCCTTATAATATATATATTTTTTGGTTATGTTATGTTTATATTTTTTTCTAAAAAATTGTGATAAATGCAATTGATTTATATTTTATATTTATTATATTAATAAATATACCCATTGAGGCAGATTAAAACACTATGTTGCAAAACATTAAAATTGTGATTATTTTTCTGTTTATTTATTGCCTCAGTAAAAAACACCCTGCATAATTTTCTTTGCCAACTTCTGAGATCCTGTAAATGCCACGAGCACCTTGGCGTTTGCTCTCTGCATATTATTTAAGCAGCACCTGTGTTTGTGCAAGCTTGACAGAACTGAGAGAACCAGAATGAAAAATAGAGGACATGAAAAATACAAGTAGGCTACCTAGTTTACCTCACTATTCTTCTCTACCTTTCAGTGTGCTGAGTCACACAAATTCTTCCTTTTGTCTGTGGCCCGTTGACCTTCCCCACTTAAAAATCAAGAATTGCTTACACACCCCACCCCTCATGCTGTATTCACATTAATATATGCACAAGGTGAAAAACAGCATTTCACAAGTACGCTTTTGTTAGTGAATCATCAGTGACAGCGGTGGGGCTAGTTTTAGCTCGACGAGTATCACAGCATATTTGCTCTGCTGATTGAGCGTGGAGAGCCTGTGAGGAGATCCCTATGGTATTTTAAAAGTTACAAGTCATGGTAGATGCACAGACATAGCACAGGATAAAGATGGTGATGGCGTGTGAAAACTAACTAAAGGGATTGTTATTGTGAGCTGAGAAGAGGCAGAGAGCAGGCTTTATGTGCTGGTAATACATAGAAGGTAGAGTTATAGTGTAATGAAGCACAAGGGGAAACATGTTTTGTGTGTTTTATAAAAACATTCAGGCGTGTCATCAAAGAGAACTTTTCTTCACTCACTCAACATATCAATTACCATTCAGCTTTTTGTAATGATGCATTCACAGATGCAAATTGAGGTATATAGAAAATTGTTCCAATTATTTTCAGTGCTGGTTAACAGTCATAATGATGATACTACAAAACGGTTGTGAGTGTGAAATTGCTTTTATACAGCATTTTAGTAAAAAAAATAACTTATATTGCAGACATAATATTACAGTTATCCAGTTACTAAGTGCACTTTTGCTTTGCCAGTGAATGCGTTTCCAAACAAAGCCAAAGCAGGAGGTGTTTAATCTTCGAGGAATAAACATTAGAGGAGTTCTCAGAGGAGCCTTTTCAGTGAATGTAACTGAAGTAATGTTTTGTCTTTATGAGTGAACTGATTTGTTCAGAAACACAGATTCATTCATATTGATACAAATGACATTTCATAAAGAATAATTTTAGTGAATCATACAGTGGTTCACACAAAACAGTCACTTGATTTGTTCCTGAATTAATTTTTTAGATACTAAAAATGTGTTCTACTATAGTGTGAATGTAATCTGGTACATACTACATTCACCATGTTGTCATTGACAAATTGACCTTTTGAAGGCAGTGTAGTTGATAAGAGATCCGACATAGCAATTTTTGTCCAATGAACAAGCCAGACAAGATTAACATCTGTGGATTTGAACTTGAAAATATAGCGTGTGATGAAATCTTTCCGTGGTTGAAACAAGATACCTTCTGTTGTTCATTTAGGTTTATTTCATGCTATAACTAGTAAAAGGCGAAGTGATGTTTGGCTCATGTGCTGCTTGAAATAAAGTGGGCTATATTGTCTCAACACAAAGAGCCACAAAACAGTATTACTATTAACATTTCTTACAAAATTAAAAAATGTAGACATTATGCTGCATACCTGAAGTAACCTGCTCTGTCTTGTCTGCAGTTGTGTGGTCAGCAGCTTGTTTGTATTTTTCGAGAACATGATGTGTGGCTTGAGAACGACGTGGCTTGTCAGACATTGCGACAGGGGTGGGTTTTCTTTTTGTTTTATGAATTCTATGAATTTGGACAAACTCTTTTCACATACTATTTTTTTGTGTACTATATCAGGAAGTGTGCGATTTCAGATGCAGTATAATGAATAATTCAGGAACCTCTCTGTCGCCACCTACTGTACCCTGCCAAAAAAAAAAAAAATACTTCAAAAATCCCTACCGCTAATGCACAAGCTAAGGCTACAACCTTATTATGGTCACAGTTAAAATCACTCCTTCAGCCACACTAATGTGTCATGCCAAGAATAATGGTAATTTTATCATTATGCAGATTGGCATAACAGTTGTAACCTTTTCTTTTGAAAATCTCTTATGCGTGTTCAATGTGTGACAGATTCATGTAGTGTGACTGTGCATACTGAGCAGTAAGTGGATGTTATAGCAGATGAGATTAGGGTCAGAGCCCTTCTTTCAGGTGCTATTTGATTTTGAAAGCTTTTATCTTGCGTAATCCCTTTCGCATATTATCAGAGCTGTCATTTAATGCGAAATGGTGAGAATTCATTAAGATACATCATGTTGATAAAAGCGATCTATGCATTCTGGCACCTGTCTGTTCTTAGCCAGCATACATGCAGTAATTCTGTTCCCCACTCACGTTCTACCTGACACTCCTCACTTTCTAGATTGGATATTTATTTCCCACCTACTTAAAGAAGCATCCTTTAAACTCCCCATCTAAGCTGTTATTACACTCAGAGAGTGCAGAGGTAGCAAAGGCGATTGGTTGGCTCTATCATGAAGAGCTCTCCTTGTGAAGTGCTGACTCAGTGCACCTGAGTCTATAGGCACTTGATTGAGTCCAGCCATTTTGTTACACACTCTCAAAGAAAGACCTCCATCCCACTAAGGGCACACCAGTAATGAGATAATTCACTGTCTGCTATCATGTTTTATTCCAGCTAGACTGAATTAGAGAATTAAATGAGTATTTATAATCTAAATGGGAAGGCTGTCAAGAATGACCTTAAATGTATAGTTCACCCAAAAAGGAATTAATATGGATTTATTCATTTACATTGTCAAAACTGAGTCTTTTGAAAATTGTTTGCGACCGGTAAGCTTTTCCTCTGTGAAAGACAAAAGAGAATATTTTGAAGAAGGAAAAATGTTGTTAACCACTTTTGATGACCATGGTACTACTGTACTTTACTGTATTGTACAAAACAAAACAGATATTGTTATCATTTTTGTCTTTGAAGAAAGAAACTTATACAGGATTGAAATGACAAGGTTTGGTAAATTATGCATGCATCTCATTGATAGTTTTACTTGATCTTAGTGCAATAGATATATGCAATATAGATCATATTCATAGATCGATTACAGAACTAGTTATTCAAGGGCAGACTTTAGATCGTACTTGTCAAATTGTCAAGGATCTGTCCTACGCCCTTTTCTATTTTCAGAATATGTGCTGATATGGGATTAGTATTGCCAAAATGTGCACCTATGGCAACAATACATCTGCATTTATGATGAGCGACTACCACTACTCAGTGAAAAAAATGTAGCATACAAACAATTTTATTTCAGTTCTCTTTGACTGTTCTCTTCTTCATGCCCATGTCCATTGTAAGGTTTTTTTTCTTTTTTAGGTTTTTCTGATGACAAGACGGGGCAAAACAAGCTTTTTGTTACCCATTTTTGTTTACGCTCATAGCACGTCATTAATGGTATGCAATTAATGTTTGGGTATAGCATCAAAATGCCGCTCTGACAATGTTCAGGGTTCAGACACACTCTCTCTGTTTAAATTTAGAATTAAGAGAGATCTCTTTAATCAAGCATTCACATAATGTATCTCCTAACCATATACTTCAGTTATATCTGATAAAATGCAAAATCATACTTTTTTTTTTTTTTTTTTTTTTTTTTTTGGTTGGTAGGAACTGCAGCCAAAGTTGTTTTTATTTGCTTCTCTGTTTCTGCCACAGGATTGGCATCCCAAGGTAAGCTTCGAAACAACATACAAAACTACCAAGCTTTGAGCTTTGCTTTTTGCAAACAGCATAATCACTGCTGTTAATAGAATTCACCATCTGATTGCATTTCATTAACTAACTGCATGATATGGACATCAGCTTGACAATGGCTGCTGATAAGCTACTCCTAAATATAATGTAGAAACTTGATGATGTAGAATGTTTTTAAAGCTGCTAAATTTCTTTTACAAGGAAAGAGAAAAATTATTTTGAAACAACATAACATGGGAGTAAATAATGGTAGATTTTTCTTTTGGGCAAAACTTATTGTCATTGTCTCATTGTATCATTGTCTCATTCATTTATAGCCATT
>JAUYWG010000056.1:6563308-6580454 GCA_034779775.1 Enteromius afrohamiltoni | reverse complement strand
GCACCTGAGCGCAATCAAGTGCACGCCAATATTCATTGGCCTTTTGTATAAAGCTCAAAGGCATTTGGTCTCTCTGTCGAGTTCCCATATGTAACGTCTCCGTTCCCTCCTTCAGGGAACGTGGGTTACGTTCGTAACCTAGACGTTTTTCTGTATGTGCTTGACCATTTCCGAGGGTGTCGCTCGAGCATCCACTGTCATTAAGTGTTGTTTGCAACCAGAAGCTCTTTTAGAGAACATACCACTCTAAGTGCTCTGCCTACATACCTCAGGTTCGTTTATGATTTTATATACATTATGTGTGTCTGTTTTTCTTAGGACATTTCACATCACTACTATAAAGTCAAGCTAAATGAATGACAATGCATCAGGAGAATTGAGAATATGCTAACATTTAGCGAAGTCTTATCGTCCAACGGAGATATTTCTGAGCGTTCTTTCCTGTTTTTGTTTTTCCGTGTATGACCCAGGACTATATCTCGACTCTTGCTGCCTGCCTCTGTGACACTGCCTGTTTACTGTCTTTTGGATTATCTAAGTTGTTCCTGTTTGCTGGTGATTACCTTTGTCTGCAGATAACTGTGAATAAAGCCATGCAAATGGGTCCGCACGACTCTGAGCCTATGTCACAGTTATACTGTAAATATCATATTCTACAGTAACTTACTTCTAATTCCTTCCTAATGATGTGGTAATTCTTTATTAATTACTCTTTGGTTCCCAGTGTTTTCATTTTAGAATACTGTTCCAGGTTCTAAGTAATTCCTTCCAAATTATGTGGTAATTCTTTATTAATTATTCATGGGTTCCCTGTATTCTCAATTCAAAAAAGACTTTATAGTAGTGATGTGAAACATCCTAAGGAAAACAGACACAAAATGTATATAAAATCATTAAACAGACCTGAGGTATGTAGGCAGAGCACTTAGAGTGGTATGTTCTCTAAAAGAGCTTCTGGTTGCAGACAACATCTAATGAAAGTGGATGCTAGAGCGACACCCTCGGAAATGGTCGAGCACATACAGAAAAACATGAGGTATTCACTTTTCGTTTAACCAAAAAAAATAAATAAATAAAGCAGATTTCAGACACAACTTTCTTCTCACTTTAACAAGTGTGGTATCTACAGCAATTATTTACATGTAATAAATATTTACATTGAAGATCTAACAGTAATAAGTTTAGCTAATAGCATTAGTCTCAAAGAAGAAGAAAGGGCCACGACCTGACATGGTGCCTTGCTGTTCATTAGTAGTTACTTAATTGTAGTTCCTCCGGACTTGAGGGTTAATAAAGAACAACCTATTAGTTCCACAGTAACTTCTTATTAGTTATGCAGTAAGTAAGATACAGTATTCTAAAGTGTTAACATACTTATAACAGGTCAAAAAACATAGGCTACTTAAAAGAAAAAAAAACAAAAACAAAACTGAACTGTTTTTCAGCAAATGAGAGGTCACCATAGAAATTATTTCTTGGCTTGGTAATATTAAAAAAATAATTTTATCATTTTATGTGCTAATTTCATGATCAACTCATCCTGGCAGTCTCCAAACCTGCCTATGAATTCCAGTTAGGTAAAATACTTCTAACGCAGATAAATTAGCAAGAAATCACTTTAAATAATTGGATAGACCTACTTTGTTTCTTACGTCCAAAAGGACGGTGTCTGCACTGCACATAAAACAGAAATAACCACCTGATGTTTATCAAATAATTGGACAGACAGCAGTAAAACAGCTCAGCGTTATGTTTTGCTTGGTCTCTTGAGGGACCGTTGTGTTTTCAGTGCAGTGTCGCCGCACTCACCCCTATTTGACTACCTTTGTCAAGCCTAGCACCGGATGAACAGGCGAGAAAGCATGTAAAAAGCGAGAAGGGGGAAATGATGCAGTCAACGTACCGTCTGATTGACACCTCCATCCAGCCCAGGCTGTTCAAAGGGAATGCATTAGCCTGGCCCTGCTCAGTTAGGGGGCATTGCTACATCGAAACAGATAACAGCTCTCTGAATCGCTTGCCAAAAGTAAAGCACTGCGGAAAATGTTGCTCGTGCAGTGCTGTGTTTACGGATATGACTAGATGCTAATGACATGATATTAAAGAGAAACCGAGCGCTGTTTAATTCCCGCCATCTCTATCTATGGACTCTGCCACATCAGACTGACCTCAATATGTCCCAAATCCTTTGATAAAAATATTCCTTTTCCAACTCTCCGGTTATTCCTTGGAGACACGCTATTTATATAGACGGTTTTAAAACTTGCTTTCTCTCTGACGTGTGTTAGCATTGCATCATGTTATCATGAAATATTGGTAGGGCTATGTGCAATGTTTGCGTGAATGTTGTTGCAACGCTTTGGACTGTCGAACACACTTGGTGGTTGCTTCTGAAGTACAGAGTGTAAGTTTGTCTTCTCAAACGATAAATCAAGAGTATTTGGCACCAAAGTGCGATCCCACTTTTAGCTTTTTTTTGGGGCATCTGAATCTCTTTCACAGCCTCGTGAATGTCTGCAGAGACACATTCTGTAGGCTATCTGTGAATAAGTTATGCAAATAATGTTAATCGAATCCCACAGCAGCACTTTCCTTCTCCCTTACAAAAATAAAAACAAAACATTCTGTTGATTTAATGGGCTTGCTGTTCCATTTCAAACTCTTATGTGAAAATATATGTATAAATAAAATGAATGAATTGCGGTCGCTGATAGCACTGCTAATTTGCATACAATTGTCTGCATTGTTGTAACTGATTCACTAAAGGAATTATGCAAATCAGGTAACAAAAAACCCACCGAATGCATTTGCATGTCATACTTAGCCATCTTGTGGGTCACTTTTGAGTGTTTTGGGGGATGCAAAAAGTAGTTTGGCATAATCTTTTATGATTATTATTAGAATTTTAGGAGTGCTTCTGCTCAGCAATAAAAATAATCGGTGTGACCAACATGCATAAAACAGGAAGTGATAGCATAGAAAAGGTCAAAACATCTTGTAATATGTCAAAACAAGGTTAAAATATCTCACATGGTTAGTTCAAGCTGTAATATGTCATGTGGTGCAACTTCCTCAAAATAATAGATTTTTATGCATGATTGATTTGTAATAGGTTATTTCTTGCCTAAAAAATAAATAATATTTGAAAAGCTATTTACAGTTTTTAAGCAGAAAATATTTTTTTTTTCTCGCATAAATGCTTTATTAATATTATTACATTTTAATTAATTTTATTTCCTATTAAAAAAATCTTGATGATCACACAACATTAGATTTTTAAGTCTTGTTGAAACTAATATAAAAGGCTTTCAAAGCTGACATTAATAGAAAACAATAGTGCAACATATCACATCTGTAGATTCTGTAGCCAGATCTTGTTCTTTATAATGTCCCATTCTGGTAGAGATGAAACGGTAAGGGCACATTGATCAAACACGTTGTCTTCCTACTCCACCTTTGCACCTGTTTAGCATTTTAATGAAAGACATCAGGCTGTCTTCAACACGGTCCTATCTCTCAACAGTACTTCAAATAAAGAGAATAATTTCCCAATATCTATGCATGGATGCCCAGCCCTTTCACTCTTTATTTCTGGTTTGATCTGTTAGTGCCTCTGTTGTACTATAAAATTTATTTGCCACAATGTTTAGTATCACAAAATGTGTAGATATATGGTTCTTGTCATGTCATATTTAAAATGCTGCTTATTGTTCATGAGATGTGTAATTCCAAATTTTACAATTGTCTGTTTATACAACAGTATTATTAAATAGTTCATTATTCACCATCGTTTTAATCATTTAGAAATTGATTACAGAATTAACTCATGTCCACCACCTTCCTGATGTGAGCTGCAGTCTTTTGTGAATTTGCAATCAATCAATTGTTATAATACATAGAGGGAGAGGAAGGAAAATAGCAATAGCAGTTAGGATTTAAGGCAGTGGTTCCCCATCACGTTCCTGGAGGCCACCTAGCACTGCACATATTGCATCTTTCCTTTGTCTGACACACCTATTCCGGGTCTTCTAGTAATGAGCTGATGTGTTTAATTAAGGAGAAATAGAAAACATGGAGTGTTGGGGGGTCTCCCAAAACATGGTTGGGAACCACTGATTTAAGGGATACACCAATGAAAGGGTTATTTCAAACTATAAACAGTGTCAAACACACAACTTTTATTTAGTTATCATAGATCAGTAAAACTGAAACTGCTTAAGAAACACTTGAGTCTCTCTCTCCTCTCTCTCTCTCTGTCTCTCTCCCTGTCACCCTGTCATGAAAACGCACTGGTGTTAACGAAGCACAGTAAAGTTAGTTTTACATTTGATATTTAAATTTACATCTCAGTACTAAACAAAGTACTAATTTCTACTAATTGCGCCTAATTTCACATGCAAGCACTCATTATCTTATGCGTAGCCTGTTTGATTTTATCAGAAGATGACTTGATCACTGTTCTGTCACCATTTCATATTCATCCCGTTTTATGACAACAGAAACACTAAGATGTTAAAATAAAATAAAAACATTTATTGAGAATTTAGCTGCATCAGAATACAATATTGACACATTAGGTTAGATGTGTAACCTAAACAGGTTTGTGTCAGTTAATGTAATAAGTAATATAATAATGTATACTTCTGACTACTTCTTGTATCTCAAATGTAAATTAATTGCTATTCTGTGGTCTACAACATGAAATAGTAAAAGTGTCTGCTAAATTAATAAATGTAAAAGTTAATGAAAGAATCCAATTATAATATATACATTAAAACTGTAGAAACACTGGGTGTTACTATGGGGCACCATTGTGCAGCAGAAACTTTGACAACAAAAAAAGGAACCTCAAGTTTGATTGAAGTAAATGTGTGCAAATGTAGGGCCCCATTCCTACATGTGAGGCCCCAAATTCACTAAATCTGCCCCTGGTCACAGAAGAAGAATGGATAGAGTAAATGATGTTATTTTTGTTTTCTTTGCACAAAAAAAAAAAAAAAGTATTCTTGTAGCATTGCAAAAAAGTGAAGTGGAGCCACTGGTGTCACATGTTTAACTGATGTATTTATTATGTTTCTGGACCTGGATCATTGCCAGCTGTGTTGCTGTCTATGGAGGGTCAGATGGTTCTCCGATATCATCAAAGATGATGGTTTTGGAATGACAGGAGGGTGAGCAATTAATGACGGAATTTTTTAGTTGTCATATCAATTACCTTGTTTGCAACTGCATAATTAAACTGTTTAACGTTGCTTCATATGAAATGATAATGTTTCATTCTGTTAAATAGGCCTTTATAATGTTAAAAAAGACTTCATTTTAAACCCTTAAAATAAATAACATTTCTGCAATAGTTACTTGTCATTTAATGTCTACATGCCATGGGCCACAAAAGAAGTTTTCTCTTTCCGCAATAATTACAAAATGAAACCATTTTATTCATGCACTGTAATCCTATTCTTTTGCATCCATGCGAGGAACACACTCAAATCCAAGCCTTTATTCTGCAATCTTCATCCCTATCAGGAGCAGCGAGAGAAGACGTGACAATAAACAGCAAAGCCCGAGCCAGACTCCATTTAGGAAAATTTACAGCACATAAATATGGGAATGTACTATTAAAATTGGTGACACAAAGTCAGGGCCCTATGCCCTATTTTCAGAATGCTTAAAAGCTAACAGTAGATGCCACCAAAGGTAGCCTAACATTATAAGCCTGCATGAAAATTGGCTGATGAGAACAACTTTTTATCAAGAAGTACATTACATTAAAGAAAAATGTCATTTCAGCGTTCCACATTAACAAAATGAAAAAATTAAAAAAAAAACTTAACTTGTCACTTGTCAATTTCCATTAATAAAGGGCAAAAAAAAACCTTCCACAAAGTGCTAAACACTGAAATTTATACCACTGTTATAAAGCCTTGAGACTACAAAGTTAGACTATTATAGTCCAATAACAAATATTAATTTAGTTTTTGAATTAGTATACTACTGAAATTGCAGGCTATGCAAACAAGGCATCATGTAATTTCTAATTTTGTGTTATGCCGTTGTGTTATTACAACACAGACTCATGACCAATTTGTACATGTCCGTGGTAATTCGTACGATTTTGTGCGATTTGTCTAAAACCCTGTGAAGGGTAGGTTTAGAGGCGGGGTTAGGTTAAGGTCATTTGTACAAATTCATACGAATTAGCCACCTCGTAAAATATACGAATTTCTGTGAGATCAGGTTGGTTATTAGCACTGATAATCGCAGTGGTATTGAAGTGTTTTGTAACTACAGCAGGAGTTTTTTTGTAAACTATTTGCACTCAAATTTTGGGCTCATCTTTCTTGGCAAAGAAGTCTGTTAGCAGTTGCTTTCTCTCATTTCTTTTGTAGCCTTTTCTTGCTTCTCTTTTCTAAAAACCGGATTTAGCTTTCTTAGACATCATCTTCCTTAACACAGTTATGCACTGCTGTCTGCTGCTTCAGCAGAATGAACGCTACTTCAGATGCACCTAGTCAAAAAGCCTGTTGAAGGTGGACTAAACCATTTCGTGCAAGGGAGAGGGGGCCTGTCCTCACAAACGGGATTACGGATTAATTAAATTAAGATATTTAAGCAACTTTTTCAAAAATGCCTTATAAGAGAATATTACAGGTGTGCATCTTAACACAGAACAATGACACCGACATGTTTTAGGATATATCAGAGCAAGATATTTTCATCTGAGTCAGCTCAAACTTGCAATTTAGTCTGGGACTTGCTTAAGCCTCGTCTGTGAAACTGGGGGTATATGTACTTGGACGCCATTTAATACATCAAGCAACTGATGCATTTACATTATTTAACAACATTTATTGTAATCTTAAAACTATATTTAAAGGAAAGTAAAATTTCACTCCTCTGGGCCCTGGTAATTTAGTCCCACTTTTTTTTACCCAACTATGACGGCCCTGCACAAAGTAGAAAATAACAAAAGATAAACAAGATGTGTTACAGTTTTCCCCAGTCTCCCCTACCTTCAAATACACGCATTGTTTTATTTTACCTCTCAATTCATTACTTTTAACTTCAAGTAGGTGAAGTCATGACCCTGTGCTGGAAGCAAAAACAAACGACACCGTTTCAGATGACAGAGATTTATTACTTGCATATAGCGGAGAGGATGAAGTCAACACAAGCTACAAAACAGTTTGAGGGCACGTCATATTTTCTTCAACTAAAGTTTGGATTGCATTTCAGGTTTGTCCATGATGATGGTGTCCTCACCTATCGAACACACAGAACAGGTTTTGTCTGTATGGCTCATTTGCTCATTAGCTGTGGCTATATATGCAGAGAAGGAGACGGCTTCATCTGACAGTCTTTCCGTTTTGCTTCAGGGTGTGATTGTAATAATTTCAGAGTCTTGACAGGTACAGTATTCAACATGTCTCATACATCCACCTCTCATCTCTTTTAATTGTAGGGGAGACGTTTTCTAAATGTGTGCATTTATATGAAGCAATGGTGGTGAGGTGTTAACGCAGAGGTGGGCGCTCGTGTATCATCACATCACAGATGATGTACTGTCACTGGAGGAGTTCAGTGTCAGAAGAAGTGAAAATACCAGGAGGTTAAAGTGCTGGTGGTCTGGGGTCTCTCGGGTTAATGGGAGAGAAACAGGCCGGTAAGAAGACTGTGCTGTACACTTTTCCTTCATCTCACTTGTGAAATGCAAAGAAATTCTCTGAGGCTGTGACCTTCGGACTTCTGAGTGAGGATGCAGTTTCTGGATTGGCATGTTCAGATGGGTGAAGACATTGGGGAAATTTAACGTGAAGGGCAGGAATTAAAATCCATTTGGTTGTCCACTTCAACAGTTGTTTTTGCCTGTAAACAGGAATTGGAATGGCAATGTAAGGATTGGTCTAAGTTACATTTGCGTTACTTTTATTACTGAACAGACAAGCACAGTTGAAACACCAGCAGACAGGTACACACAGGCAATCCAAATCAAAGTAAATGTCCAGGCAGAGGTCAGATCACATTCAACAGGGCTTACACAGATTTTCCAGATCATGGTCAGAGTCTAGGCAATGTTCGGGGCAGGTATCAGAGATTGTGAACGAGGAAACGGGGCAAGGTCATACACAAGTAATCCAACAGGTACAAAGAAAATCTCTCTGAATTGTCACATAGCAAACAAGACTTTGCGACGAGTCAAACAAAAAGAGGAGTATTTATAGTGGTCAGAATGAGCGGCACCTGAAACCAATAATGGTTCTGGGTGTGCTGGTAAAAAGGGTCCGGGCGGAACAAAAACTCGGGAGATGGTTCCCGCTGGTGCCGTTCAGCGTGAGCCACAGAGGTGCGGCTTGTAACAGGCAATAAAACAGAACAGAACAGGAAAGAATACAACAGAACATGTTTCCTGTAATGAGCATACTTACAAATTTCTGATTTAAATGTTGACATTTGTAGTTTGGCATATTTTTTTATTTCTTAGAAAACATACTAATTTTAACAAAAATGAATAAATAAATAAAATTAACCCTACAGATTCTTCCATTTAAAAGCTACATAAAATGCATCTAACTTGTAGTTATCACTATATTTTACAATAATATATCTTAGTAATATGATATTTGAATGCTTAGTTTTATGATCACTTATGACTTATTCTGGAGTGCAAAACATATAATCCAATGCAATACTATAATACAAACCTTCCTCAGAAACTTTATGGGTCATATTTTATACTTGATTTTAATATAATTTTTTCAAAAATGATGTATCGATAATCACATAAGCCCAAGCTTTAGTCCAGTAGGTATTCATCTAAAAATAGTGCTAACAATAAAGTATAAAGGTTACTCATGATTGCAAACATTTTGTTTAAGGTTTTGATCATGTTTTTAATTTAGGCTCAATAGGATCATGGGGGAACATGATCTGTAGGAAATCCTTATTATCCTAATATTAAATATGAGTGTGGAAGAGAAGATGTGTGCTTGCTTGTAATACGTCTGTCACATTGTCTTATGCAAAAGCTTGCCACATCCATCTCACAAATAAGGTTTTTGGCACCTCCTAATTGATCATCACAGCAGACACTGCAAATGTGTTGCATGTAACATATTGTCATGTTAAATATATAGCTTCGGCTGTGAGTTCGGAAGTGCTTGCAACTTAACATTTTGTAGTAATTAGCAGTCTGAAGTGATGAATTTAAGGAGGTGTTCAGTAGAAAGAAGCATCTGTTTGGACTTAATCATAATTGAACTATTTTAGAGATGCTTGAGTTAAGACTTTTTTTTTAAAGAGATTTATGATGACAGATCACAACCTTTTTTTATATCATCCATGTTTGACCTGAAGATTTATTACATTCCGCTGAAATGTCCTTTTTGTTGTTTAACATAGGCATGTGCTACCAAATTACACAGGAAGCAGCAGTACACTAAATTAACTAAAACAGAAATGTGCATTAAAACATTTATGTGATTCTTGAATGTAGTAAAAAAGTAATAGATTTAAGTAAAATATTTAGTTATTTATTTATATTTGGAGATAAAACTAAATGTTGTTCGTGTAGTTTAAACTTATTTGCTTAAATTAAATTAACCTATAAAGTCATTTTGAAGATGATCAGTTGGGTCACATTTTTTGTGTGCTTTTTCTTGATATTTATCTTGATATTTGATTTAAAAATATGTACATGTTTAAGTTAATCTAGAAAGATAATTTATTTTTCCTGTATAAAAAATAGATTTGGTTGAAAGTGAGTTTTTATTTTAAGTTGACTATAGAAATTTGATTTGGCCAAGCTTTATTTATTTATTTTTTTATGTTTTGTTTGTTTGAGAATAGGCAAACTGATTTCTTGTAATAGGTTATTATTATTTTTGTTGTTCATGTTCATGTAGTTTAACTTGAAGCAAAAAAATAAAAAAAGGTAAAATAAATTAATAAAATGTTATTCAAATTAAAAAAATCCTCCTGGTGGGACATGGCAGGAACACCTCCCCAGGGAGGCGTAAAGGATGCATCCGAAACAGATGCCCGAGCCACCTCAGCTGGCCTCTCTTGATGTGGAGGAGGAGCGGATCTTCTCTGAGCTCCTCCCGAGTGACCGAACTCCTCACCCTATCTCTAAGGGAGCGCCCAGCAACCCTGTGAAGGAAACTCATTTCGGCCGCCTGTATCCGGGATCTCATTCTTTCGGTCATGACCCAAAGCTCATGACCATATGTGAGAGTAGGAACGTAGATCAACCGGTAAATTGAGAGCTTCGCCTTGCAGCTCAGCTCCTTCTTCACCATGACAGACCGATACATCGACCGCATTACTGCAGAAGCTGCACCGATCCATCTGTCAATCTCCCGTTCCATCCTTTCCTCACTCGTAAACAAGACCCCAAGATACTTAAACTCCTAAACCCCTGACCCCGTATTCCCAGAGCACCCCCCACAGGGCACCGCGAGGGACACGGTCGAATGCCTTCTCCAAGTCCACAAAACACATGTGGACTGGTTGGGCAAACTCCCACGACCCTCCAGTACCCTAAAGAGGGTATAGAGCTGGTCCAGTGTTCCACGACCAGAATGAAAGCCACATTGTTCCTCCTGGATCCGAGGTATGACAATCGGTCGAATTCTCCTCTCCAGTACCCTGGCATAGACTTTCCAGGGGAGGCTGAGGAGTGTGATCCCCATATAGTTGGAACACACCCTCCGTAGAGGCATGTCAGCAAAGACAGCCCCACGGCAGCCAGAGACCTAAGGTACTCAAGGTGGATCTCATCCACTCCTGGAGCCTTGCCACCGAGAAGCTTCTTAACTATCTCGGCAACTTCAGCCCGAGTAAGGGTCGAGTCCGCCCCTTGGCCCCCGGCCTCTGCTTCCTCCACGGAAGACACATCAGTGAGATTGAGGAGATCCTCAAAGTATTCCTTCCACCGCCCGACAATATCCCCAGTTGAAGTCAGCAGATTTCCACCCCCACTGTATACAGACCCGAGGGCGCAGGGAAACGACCCTCTCGTTCAACGGGGTGAACTCCAACACATGATGGCTAAGCTGGGGAGCTATGAGCAAGCCCACACCAGCCCGCCGCCTCTCACTGCAGGTGACTCCAGAGTAGAGGAGAGTCCACCCGCCATCGAGGAGTTAGGTTCCAGAGCCCGAGCTGCTCGTGGATGTGAGCCCGACTATCTGTAGACTGTACCTTTCAACCTCCTGCACTAACTCCAGCTCTTTCCTCCCCAACGAGGTGACATTCCATGTCCCAAGAGATTCTGTGTCCGAGGATTGGGTCGTCGAGGTCCCCGCCTTCGACCACCGCCCAAGCACCAGCCCCTTACGGTCTCTCCTGCAGGTGGTGGGCCCATGTCGCTCCTTCGGGCTGGATAAGGGTAAGACCCGGCCACCAGGCACTCGCATACGAGCCCCAACCCCAGGCCTGGCTCCAGGGTCGGGCCCCGGCTGCACCGTACATCATAATTTTAATTGTGTTCCTTTCCATATGGGGTTTTGGACCGCTCTTTATCTGGCCTATCTTACCCCTCCACCACGGTAATTTGGCGATCCAAGGAGAGGAATACCAAAAAGGGAAACTCAATGTATCACTCAATGATGTTTGTCTATGACTTCTAGCTAACCTTCTATCTTCTACTCCAGCCAAATAGAGGATGTTGAGTTTTCCATTTCTGCTGAATTCATTTAGGTGGAACAACATAAAGATCCTGAGATCATAACAGTATACATTAGGCCATGACTGCCCCCATGATATTTTGTTTCTTACTATGAAAAATATGTTTATCCAATGTTTTATTTTATTTTTCTCTCTCTTTCCATTAATAAATTTTCTACAAAGGTCTTCAAAGAAAGAGAAAGTATAAGCAAATGTTTCTTGGTCATTATTTCTGCTGCATGCAAGAAACATGATCTACTGGTTTGAGTTGCCGTAAGCTTAATGACTGCACCTTGATTGCTATATTCAGATAAGCGTTCATTAAATGCCACCCCATACATTAAGAGGCACCACGTGGGAGGACTCATTCAACCTTTGTCTATGTTCATTCAAGGAAACTTATCGGTACTCAGCCTAACCTTTAGTGAGATGTTTTGTGTAATGCATGATGGGAAATCAGAGCAATAGGAGCGAGGGACGAGGTCTTTATTTTTATGTGAGCACTGACCTTTTCAAGTTGTTGTTTTGTTTACTTGCTGATTCTTCTCTGACAGAGGCATGCGGTTGGAGTTTTCCTTCCTTGGAAAACAAGACTGTAACATTGGAGAGAGGTAGACAGTATGACTAATTCTCTCTTCAGGGGGACACTTAGATGAAGTCTCTGGCGGAGCGGCTCAGACTGTGTTGTCGAGCCAAACTTCAGAACTACTGCTGTTTTTCCGGTAATTCACCAGCCTTCTGTCAGACAACTTAAAGGTATTTTCATAACATTAAAAACATTGTGAATAGATTTCTGACATGGGGTTTTAGGAGAGATAAAACAAGCGTCTAACCTGCTGCCTTATTTCTTTTGCGGCCTTATCTCTTTCAGCTTGTCATTAAGTTTAAAGGCCCCTGAATTCAGAATCGAAGATTTGAGGCTTTTAGTCCTTATCAATTGACTTTTAAGCCATAAATATCAAGAGTTGCAAACCCAACTTAACTCAGTGGCCAGTAGTCAGGTCGTGTTCACCATTTGAGGTCAATTAAACAGCTTTAAAAATCACAAATCTTATTATGAAATAGATAGTATTAATAGTAATAGTAATAATAATAGTATTTTGGAGTTAAGTTGCTGTTCTCAAAATCAAACCTGCATACTTTACATATTTAGTGGACTAATGATGCTAATGAATTTTATTTTGGATTGACCAGAGCAAATAAAGTGGCTGGTGAATTTTTTAACAGATGTATAATGAAATTATTATTATTATAATATATTTTTTTCTTTTCTTTTTACAAACTTTCTTTTCTTGTCAGACCTCTTTTATTTTCATATAATTTTCATATTTTATTTTTCATATATATATATATATATACATACTGTATATATTAATAGGTTTACAAAAATATGAAACACTTTTTCTAACTTTTTTTCTGAATTACATATATATATATTTATTGTATCTCTGTAAGTCTACCTTGGAAACAGATGTGACAGATGCAATTATAAAATGCGTCATATATTTATTTTAAACTTTTGAAAACTCCTAAATTAAACTTACTTAAAACATAAACTTTAAATAAATGAATAAATCACAATTAAAATATTATATTTCTGATTTTGGAATGACATGAGGGTGATTAAAGAAGCTATTTGTCTTGACTATAACTCTTTAAAATGCAGTGTAAAAAAACACACCACATTATTGATGACTCATGTTGCAGGTGCATGCTTTTTTTTTGGCGAGTTGAGTGGAGGTATGTTCAAATAAAAGCGTTCTTTGGAATAACAATGTCTCCTCCTTCTAAATTATAAACCACCTGCCTCCAACTAGCAATAGCAAGTAGTAAACAATGGTTTTGCCAGGCTTCATTGCAAACTAAAGGCTGCTGACTATTTAAACAGATCCTTTGCTAAAGTAGGTCCTGCTCCGACGACTTGTTTCGGTGACACATTAAGCATCCTCTCTGCATCACTCTTTTTGTCTTTTCCCTCGTCTATCCTCCCATCTCCCCGTCCACATCCAAGCACCCAGAGCTAATGGGAGCGAGACCACCGCAGAGTGACAGTCATGTCGAACTGTGCGTGATGAAGACAGATTGGGAGCATCAATCACTATGTCACACCAGTTTTGCTTCACACCCTCCCTGAAGGCAGACCATGTCGGTCGACAGCTCCAGACTCGAGACCACCGCAGCAATGATTGATTAGAAGATCACAGAACTCGTGAAAGTATTGTGTGTTCAGGTACTTGTGTGTGCCCATTGCTGTAATTGTGGTTAGACAGTGAACTATCACAATACCAAAACACCAATAGTCGATATCAGTATGAGTTCAGTTCAAAATACATACCAACACGTACTTATCCCTGCAGTTTTCAAAAGAAATGTTTCGGTTAATAACTTGTAATTTTCACACAAATACTTGAGGATATATATATCATGTTATGACTATTTTAATATGCTGGGATATTTGAAAACAGATGCTTTTAAATGTTAGCATCACAAACACACAGTTTTCATAGAGGGTGTACAGAGATGTAATTGAGAGGTGAAGACCTCAAGTTTAAATCCTGTCTATATGGTTCGAAAAAACAGTTAAAATCTAAGTAAAAGTAAGATAAAAAGGCACGGTTGCATAAATGCGTTTTTCTATCAGTTTCGGATTTGTTAACACTAGCATTGAGTAGGTTTAGGATTGAATTTGGTGTTGGGCATATTTCCAACATGATCCAGCATTAACTTTTAACAACAGTCCACATATATTTCAGTTCTGAACCACTTCAATACGTAAATATACCAAAGTAATAAAAAAAGGGTTAATGTATTGAACCTGTGTAGCGCCACTCAGTAAACATTTCACTTTGAAATGCCAACAAAACATACAGTAAGGCATGCAAAAAATGTGTTGCACAAAAAGCGCACAGAGGTACATAATTTTATAAGATCAAGTTGTCTTTTCATGTTTTTCTGAATAAAAATGCAAATTCATTCTTTGCCACTAGGTGCAGCTTTTCCAGGTATTAAATATTGCTGTTTCACCAGTAACACTGTGCATAAAGTAGCCCTGCGCTCACAAATGCTGCTTCATCAGGCCTTACAGGCATGAAAAATCGACCAATCACAAAAGATTAGTGTCACACAAAGGGAGGGAAAATTAATCATTGAGCAAATCGTTTAGCAGTTGTTGAGGAAGTGAAAATAAAAGTTTTTTTGATGATGTATGCATGTCAGCCTGTTGTTGGGAACTCCCAAACCTAGAATAAGTAAACCTTTGAAAGGGGCACTTTAAATTACTGTTATATGATCATGCCACATTGAAGTTTTATACAAATTGTACATTTTTGTATACATTAAATTGCACAAATTCAGACAAAACTGGTAATTTATATATTATTTTCCAATGAGGGTTTATGTGTGCAAAGTGAGACTATAGTGGATGGATGTGGCTCAGGGGAAGAGTTTTCGATCTTCATTTGATTGACAGTAAACTAAGGAAAATCTGTATGTCAGTAAATGTCAGTAAGAGTGATGTATTTGGTAATTTTTTTTTTTTTTATGATTTCACTGGACATATTCTGTCACTGACTAGAGGGAAGGATAATATTTAATAACTTTAATAGTAACTTTTATATGAATTTTTAATGACCTGAAATAGAAAGTTTTAGAAAAGTTAAATAAAGTTGAACAAAATGCTATACAATAAATAAATAGATAAATAAAGATAAAATCTATCGATCTATCCATCCATCCATCTATCTATGCATTACAGTTGATTTAAACTTGAAATTGTTGGAGACTGTGAGCTTTTGAGCTTTAGATTAGCTGCACAGTTGTATATTTTTGGATTATATAAAATTTGTCAAGTGATTATATCAAGTTTAAATAAACCAACTGCAATACAATATACAGAGGAATAGTATAAAATAGCTGTACAATGTACAATGTACACAAATAATACTGACAACAGAACATAAAAAACAAACAAACTTTCAATTATTGTTACGAATCGAGGCAGGGAAGCGTGTGAGTTCACATGCAAAAAGGGTTTATTAAGCTCAGACAATAGAAAATAAACACGAATGAGAGAACCAGGAACAGAGTGACAGTGTTAATGAACCGTGACTAGACAAACAAAAAGACAGGTATATATACAGGTGGAAGTGATTGAATGATTGAACCAAACTAGCAACAGCTGTGGGGGAGAGATGCATACTGGGAAATGGAGTGAAGATGTGGAAACAGACACAAAAACATAGAGTTCTTAGAGAGCTGGAGTGCCATCAACAGTCTTTAGCTGGCAGCTCCAGCTGGGGCGTGACATAGCCCCCCCCCCCCCTTAAGGAATGGCTTCCAGATGCTCCTGATGCTGAAAATGGCGGAACAACCACCAGGGAGGAGCGGGCGGCGGACATGCCCACCTGGGTGGAATCCATGAAGAGGATGCCCACCAGTGCCGACCCGACAGTTCTAGTACCCTCCAGGGCGGTGCAGATGGCAGGGACGCCCACCTAGCTGGTGCAGATGGAGGTGAAGCCCTCCAGGGCGGAGCAGAGGCAAACCCACCAGCAACCCTCCAAGGCAAACCCACCAGCAACAACGCCCTCCTGGATCGAACCATCAGCGACGACGCTCTCCCAGGTGGTGATGACGGTTGGAACTCCCTCCGGAGTTGCCTAGGCAGTGAGGATGCCCTCCAGGGCGGAGCAGACGGTGGAGAAGCCCACCGAGACGGCCTGACACGGCAGCCATCAGTGGAACCCTGGGGAAAATCCATGGCCACGGTCAACATTCCCAGGGGTCGTGCAGCCACTGACAGATCCTCCGTGATTGGGACCGACAGGACAAGACCCTGTGTTCTTGCAGGGAGGAGTGCCCCTGGGCCAGATGTCCCAGCACACTGTAGTCACGACAAATGCCTCCAGTGTGGGCTGGGGCGCTGTATGCAACGGGCAGGCAGCCTCGGGGCTCTGGACAGGGCCCCAGCTACTTTGGCATATCAATTGCCTAGAGCTGGTAGGAGTGCACTTGGCCCTGCAGCGGTTCCGGCCACTACTGTTCAAATCCCTGCGTTCTGTTCACATCTTGGGGGAGCTCAATCCTGCAGCTGATGCGCTCTCACGACAGCTTACCTACCCGGGAGAGTGGCGTCTCCATCCCAAGACGGTTCAGCTGATCTGGAGTCGATTCAGGGAAGCACAGGTAGACTTGTTTGCCTCCCGCGAGTCCTCCCACTGCCAGTGGTTTTATTCCCGCACCGAGGGGACCCTCGGCACGGATGCACTGGTCACACCTGGCCGCAAGACCTACGAAAGTATGCACGATTGGAGTAGTGATTTCCTTCCTGCAAGAAAAGTTGGAGAGCAGGCTGTCGCCCTCCACTTTGAAAGTGTATGTGGCTGCCATAGCAGTCCATCACGATGCAGTGAATGGCCGGTCCATTGGAAAGCATGATCTCGTTGTGAGGTTCCTGAGGGGCGCAAGGAGGTTAAACCCT
>JAUYWG010000056.1:6548123-6563208 GCA_034779775.1 Enteromius afrohamiltoni | reverse complement strand
CAGAGTCAAACTGTTTTCTTTTACCTTTCTTAAGCGCAAAGGAGCAACTGTATCTAAAGTGCTAGAAAAGAGAGAGTTAGATGTGCTCAAGAATTGAGATAAATCAGGAAGATTACTTACAAAGCAGTCTTTTGTGGTAGAAGTGATAGTTCTATCATATGATTGGTTTATCTATATGGAGTTTACACAAGACTGGATAATGATCTCAACACCATTAACATCAATTCCATGTGGCAGTAATAAATCTAGAGTGAGTAGGTCCTGATACGTGCTGTCTAACCCCAATAGAGTTATCTAAGAATACCTTAGAATATCTAAGAAAGCAGATCCTAATGCATCTGTTTCTTTATCAACATGGATATTATGTTATTATGGATATTTATCTGCTGCCAGTACTAACTCAGTTAGAAATTCAGCAAACTATTTAATAAAGTCTGTGTGGTGCCCTGGTGGCCTGTGTACAGTAGCCAGTACAAACATTACAGGGGATTTATAACTATCACATGTTTCTCTAAATTCTGTTACATGCAGCACCATAACTTCACACAAATTATATTTAAAGCCTGTACGGAGAATATTGCTATAAATTGTAGCAACTCCACCTGCCTTTCGGACGTGGCTCATTTTTATAGCTGTAATCCTGGGGTGTAGACTCATTTAAAGTAATATATTCATCTGGTTTTAGCCACGTTTCTGTCAAACAGAGCAAATCAAGCTTATGATCTATGATCAAATCATTTACATAAAGTGATTTAGTAGAAAGAGACCTGATATTCAGTAATCCGAGCTTAATACATGCCAAAGGTTCCCTTTCAGGGACCAGGTGGCGAACCTGCAAGCACTGCCCTCGGAGCTGCTTCAGAAGCTTATTAGCAGCTCTTTATCTGTTACAGAGGTCAGCAGAAAGGAAAGGCTGTCTCCAAGCAGAGGTTGGCCCACTGGATAGTGGATGCCATCGCCTTGGCGTACCAGGCCCAAGACGAGCCGTGTCCCCTGGGTGTGCGGGCTCACTCCACTAGGGGTGTAGCGTCCTCCCATGCGTTGGCACATGGGGCCTCGCTGGCAGATATTTGTCGAGCTGCGGGCTAGGCGACACCAAATACTTTTGCACGGTATTACAACCTCCGGTCCCTGTTGCAAAACAGATAGATCCGACAGCTTGGTATCCTGCTTGCTGCTCCATTCCCATGTGAGCGCCTTAGTCTCCCAGTTGTGTCTCCTCTTTGTGGACCCTGGTCGAGCATCCTACAAGCACCAACGGCGGTCAGACTGGGCGGAGCAGTGATGCTAGGCTCAGTGTCCAAGTGATTGCTTTGCCTGAAAGGTCAGCCCCTGTACTGGGATAGATGGCCGCTTGCCTGATTCCCCACGGGTAATATCTTGCAAAGGTGACTCCACGATGGTAAACTTGTGTCTTCCCTCGGCCCGTCTCTGCAGACTGGTCTTTCCCCCTGCGGGTGGAACTAGCCCCTGAGGCATGTTCGTATGTGTACTACCCTGCGGGTTAGTCCATATTTGCGTTACCGCACATTTACTTCCCTGCAGGCAGGATGTGCTTCTCCGTAGCACCATTCCATGGAAGGTGCGCTTTCCCCCTCGTTCCGCCAAACTGTACCAACAAAAAGGAGGATCTGAAGCAGTCCTCGAGAAGGTTGAAATCCCTTCCCTAGAGTTTAAACTATTCTCTAGCTCAGGAACGCACAGTTTGGAACGGAGACGTTATGTCCCCCTGCCCGACCTCGACCCACCGCTGGGAGCCCAGGGACCTGGCTCTCGGCTCCTCAGCAACATCTGATGAGTGGATGTTGCACCTGCTGCCCTATTTATACCCGCTTTGCGGGGGAGTGGCTAAGCATGCAAATTCCACTAGCCAATTTTCATTGACGTTTTATCTATATCAGAGCGAATCAGGGCTCCCAAGTAATGACCCCAGTCTGTCGTCACGACATAACCGAGACGTTCCCAAATGCACACTGCAAGCCGCATAAACTCGGATCAGATGCAGATGAATTAAAATATATCACTGTTATTATGAGCTACATGCAATTATGTTTTTGTGAAGCATTTTTCCTTTTGAGTAACTTGGAGTAAATCATACGGGTTTGTTGCAGCATGAGGACAAGCTATTCCCTGACACTGAAAGACAGGACTTGTGAACACTTTATGGTATGGTGTCAATCATCTCCACTCTGGCTTTCCATGCATGTGGCTTCTGAGAGCAGAAGTCAGAGTTTTAGATATCAAAGAAGTGCAGAAAGTGAAGTGGAGCTAAAAGGGACCGGCTGCACTGAGGGCCTGGCTGAGATCCCACTCAATTATGCAGTCGAGTGAGCCCATCCTCACTCACACATAAGCACAATACACGTCTGAGCTGTTTCATCATCCCCATAGGCCATATTAACTCACATACACACACTCCTGCGTCTGCTTCTGTGCTCTTACACATCCCGACATCCCCGCTTGCCATGGCTCTAGTCGCTGCCTCGCATTCAATACGCTCTCTATCACTTGTGCCACATGACTCACTCTTACCCTTATAGTATCACCTCTTGAGCTCCCCATCCTCTGCTGGAACGGGTGACTGTTTGTGACACTAACAGCCCGTGGCCTGGTTTCTGTTCGGCTTGCAGTTAGAGGAAAATGAAATGGGAAGACCTGAATTTATTGCTCAGGACTTGCCGGTCAATGACAATTTAACACACCCTTTGTGATGAAGTCAAGCAGTCAACTGTGGTCAATGTGCCTAATCACGATCAATCTTGTATAGGGATGGACTGGGACTAAAGAAACTGGCCACCAACAAAATATATCACATAATGAAAGCATATCAAACACCCTTCCATACTGTATTATCTAATGAGTATTGATTTTCACTGCACTTGTGTTTTGTATGTTAAAAACTACAACATTGGTGGGCCAGTATTTTTCCTTAAAGTACACTATTGCTAAATTTTTTTTTGCTCATCAAGGCAACATTTATTTAATATAGTATAGTAAAAGCAGTAATACAATACTTATCTTTTCTATTTGAATATATACACGCTTCTAAAATTATTGGGACAGTGAGATTTATGATTACACTTTATTTCGATAGTACACTTTAGACATTCTACTAACTATAAATAACTTTGAACTACATGTCAACTACATTTCACATCAACTAATTCTCATTCATTTGCAACTACATCTACTAACTCTCAGAGTAGACTCTTAGGGTAGGTTTAGGGTTAGTAATTTTAGTCAGTATGTAGTATGTTGTGGACCCATCAAAATAAAGTGATGACTGCTAGCTGACATGTAGTTACTTACTGTTAGTAAAATGTCTAAGTGGCCAATCAAAATAAAGGGTTACCAGATTTACATGCCAGCTTTTATTTCCATCTGGAACTTTTATTTGAACTCATCAATTTTTCATTTGAGCAAACGTTTTGAAACAGGTAGAATTAACATATATTAAAGTCAATAAGACTTGATATTTAGTTGCATATAATTTGCTTTTGTATTCTTCTTTTGTAATGCTCTTTTCAGCACAGCCTGAACAGTTATTGTGTTTTTTGGGGGTTACCCCCTTTAGTCTCCTCTTAAGCAGGTAAAAGGCATGCTATATAGTTTTGGCTGTGTGTTTTGGGTCATTATCTTGATAAAGGATTTCCCAATAAGTTTGGTTGCATCTTTCTTTAAATCGGCAGACAAAAGGTTTCCTGTAGAAGCTATTTTTCTGTTGCCATCATTTGTTACATCATCAATGAAGAGTAATGAGCCCGTCCCAGAAGAAGCCATGCACGCCAGTGATGCTTGGGTCAATGTGTAAACAACCCGAACCCGACCGAAGTTGTCAACTAACCCGCCCGCAACTCGGACCACAAAAAAAAATAAGAGAAAATATTGTACCCGACCCATTGCCTGACCCAAATTTTTTTTCAAATGGTGTGCTCGCTGACATGCTGCGCGGGGCGAGAGCAGGAAGTTTTTGAGTTTTTGACCCATAATTTTCCATTTCAACTGTCTAGATGAATAATACTGATGAATGCGATGTTTCGACCCTGCTTGAAGAATTCATCAGCAGTTCAACTGAGAGAAAGCTCACTTTTGGAAAAGTGTGAAAGCCCTTAGGAGTGCAAACTATTTGTTTTCTGAATGTTGATTTAGCATTAATAAATGTAATATGTAATAAAGGCTTGATGTATTCATTTCTTTCTTTTCATTTTCTTAATTAAGATGCTGCATGTGTTTATCCAGTCTAATCAAAATTTGCGTCTCTCAAATGTTGTTGGGCACCCACTCATTCCGGGTCAACCCGTGCATCACTGATGCACGCCAAAGCCATGACATTACCTCCACTGTGTTTCACAGATGAGCTTGATGCTTGGGATCATGAGCAGATCCTTTCTTTCTCCAAACATTTGCTTTTCCGTCACTTTGGTAAAGGTTAATCTTTGTCTCATCAGTCCATAAAATTTTGTCCCAGAGACTCGTCTCTGCACTTTTTGGCAAATTCCAGCCTGGCCTTCCTATTCTTCTTGCTAATAAGTGGTTTGTATCTTCTGGTATAGCCTCTGTACTTGTGATCATGAAGTCTTCTGCGAACAGTAGATTGTGATACCTTCACTCCTGCTCTCTGGATGTTGTTGGTGATCTCACTTACAGTTGTTTTAGGGTCTTTCCTGACAGCTATCATAATGTTTCTGTCATTAACTGCAGTTGTTTTCCTGTTCGATGTCTGTTACTTAGTACACCATTGGCTTCTTATTTCTTCAGGACACTCCAAATGGTTGAAATGGCTATGGACAATGTGTGTGCAATGGCTCTGATTGATTTCCCTTCTTCAATTGCTTGTTTTTCACCCATAGACAGCTCTCTACTTTTTATGTTGGCTCCACCTGTTAACAATAAATGCAGTTTGAAGGCAAAACCCAAATCTGAAAACCAAATCTTCAAATGTGGATCCAGATGTAAATACTTGGAAATAAAAGCTGGCATGTAAATCTCTTGTCTGATATTCATCTGTATAAAATATACTGTCCCAATAATTTTGGAGGGGAGTGCATTTTAAAATATAGTTTATTTCACATAAACTAGTTCCTCAGAAATCACTCTAATATGCTGGTTTGGTACTCATTTCTAACATTAACTGTTATATATATATATATATATATATATATATATATATATATATATATATATTTGTAAAATACTAGATTCATTTTTGCACAATGATTTTTTTTTGCCTCTACCATACAAAGTTAATGTAATGTAAAACAAAATATAGCTTAATTGTCATTAGTACAGTCATCACAATGCAATACAGCCTACGATATGAACAAAACTTCTTCGTATTCAGCCTCCATATTCTCTGCATGCTATGCTCTCATTAGCAATCTCATTAATTATCATTTGATATCCTTTATTTAAAAAAAACTTTCACAAGTTTAGAGGTAGACAAATAAATTCCTCTTTACTTCACATCATAATATATAGATATCAGTCAAAAGTTTTTGAACAGTAAGATTTTTAACATCATTAATACAGTCTTCAGTGTCACATGATTCTTTAGAAATCATTTTATTGTATTATTTTGATTTGTGATTTATTAGAATCCTTTCTAAATAAAAGTATTAATTTCGTATATATAATATATAAAGCATATACTAATTACCTGCCAATAGAAAATTTATGGAAAAGGCTGTTCATTAAATAATTATATATGTATAATGTGTATACATATATATCTTTTTTTTAAGCAATTAGTATAATTGATTATTTTTTAAAGTATATTTTTAAGTTATTAGTTTTATCCAGTTTGTATGCATTCCTGTTCATAAAAGGAAAGCTTCGTCCATTATAATCATCCAATATTTCTGTAATCATTTCAGTGTGACATGTTGTGCTGCAAGGAGCAGCACAATTTGTGTATTTGCAGACATGGTTAGGAATGGTCCCGCTGTGTGGATTTTTTTTTTCACGTGGAGAGATGATGAAGGATATTATATTCACCCTTAGAGGTTGTAGTCTTTCAATCCATTCTTGAAAAATCAATGTGGGTGTGATCTGTGAAACTACCCAAATCACATCTCCCAGAGACCATCAGAGAGCACGGGCAGAAAGAAGGGGGAGTGTTTCTGACTGGGTCTCCTGGCTTTGGCCCGAGGCCAGACTGCCTTTTTGCCCCTGTGTGTGAAAACTAAACTTTAACTGTAGGAATATGCTTACTCAGATTTGTTCATTGCTGGTTATCTCTCTCTATCTTTCCTTATTCCTGTCTTCTCCTCTGTGTATCCAGGGCAAGATATGGACAAGCAACTCCATTGATTTCTGTCAGTAACTCCCACCTGTGGGGACAGAGCTTCAATACCCTTGCAGGCGTTGTGCATTTTGCGCACATTAATATGTGACAGATATATGCAGCCGGGCTATGAATCTTTAATGTGTGCCCCTCCTCTGAGCTTGCCCTTTGCTTCAGCTCAGGGTTGACTGAACCACTGAGGGTCACTGAGTAAAGAAGACAGAGAGCGCGTGAGAGAGAGTATTTTAAAGGAAAGGAAAGCAGAATGAGACTTGTTTTTTTCTTCCTGTGTTCTTGAAAATAATGACACACAGAGTAATTTAAACGTGTCCTCAGGTCCTGAAGCGCTGTCTCTCTTGATGAAAGTGAAAATATGTCATTGGTCTGATCTCAGTCAAGGTCAGTTCAGCAGCTCTGCTGTTGGGTTTGGAGCAGGACGGCCTTGTATGTATTAAAATAGAACCATTCTAACTGAATTAAGAAACTAAGTAACAATTAATTGTGTGTATTTTTTAGGATTGTGAAAAATATATACAATTATCATCTTTAAGAAAACTATAATAGCGTGAATTTGACGTTATGGGCATACATATTACTCACTCAGTCTTTGGCTATTTGTTTCTTTACAAAGCGACATCTCCAACTACTGGCATGCATAATGCAGCATTTTTAAAGTCAGTGTAAAGTCAATATTAAATGTGTGTTGCTCACACCACAGAAAAATGTGTTATTAACTACCCAGCAAAATTTGAATACAAAAAAAAAAGCAATGCATTTCTAACACTTAAAGTGGGTTTACAAACAGTTCTCAATATAACCTTACATGGTCTTTAATTGTTTTTGTAGATTGGTGTCTTCTTTTTAAAAGTACCTTTATAAATGAAATGTTCTTATAAACGTGAAAGTGATTGTTCATAAGGCTCATAAAACATTTTTAAACATTAAATATTTTGTAATCTTTCCAAAAGCTTTGCAATGACAATGCTTATCGTGGAAATTTGAATTTTCATTATCTTGTTGTAAATTTAAAATGTGCAATTTAAAAGTTGCTTTCAAATATATTTCTGAATTGTGCACAACCTAATTATAATCATAAATTACTGAAAACTACTGTGTGAACAGCATGCTTTCTGTATAGTTCATACATACTTCATTCTACCTAAATGTTCTAGTTTAACTCAACAATATATTAATAATCCCAGTTCAAGTAGCTTTAAAGGAGTCATAAAACAATGTTTACAAACCTATTTTACTTCAGTGTGAGTATTTCCTCCTGTTGAAATGTATTCAGTGATCATAAAGCATTTTCTCTCTAATATTATATCAGCATGTGTTAAGAAAGTAAATGAGATCCATTTTTTAATGTGCCGTTGCTTTTTAACTATATCTTCAGTCGAAATTAAATCAATGATTTTTTTGCTCCTTCCGGCTATTGAAACTTAATATTTTTACAGCTACTTAGTACAATTTTACACCTTTTTACAGCCCTAAACTCTCAATTTTTTTTTCACATTTATTTCCTTTAATTTTGCAATTTTGGACACTCTCTTAAAAAAGGAGGCCATCAAGGTGGTCCCTTACTGTCAAGAAGGTCGTGTCACTAATCAGGTCCGAGGGCTGGTTTGTCACAATAGATCTAAAAGACGCTTATTTTCGCGTGTCATTCCATCCTTCTCACAGGAAGTTCCTGAGTGTTACGTGCCTTAGACATGTGGACTAAACCTTGGTTCCTGTCTCTGGGCTCAGTGTTGCGAGCTCCTTGTCGCTGCATCACACTAGTGACGGATGTGTCCCTCACTGGTTTGGTTAGCGGTTAGAAGTGGCCACTGTGCCCACAGTCTGTGGGGGGTCGCCATCTCATGTGGCACATCAGCTGCCTGGAGATGCTAGCTGTGTTTCACGGTGCGTTCGTGCCCCTTATGCGTGCTTGTGTACCAGATCCTTGTGTGGGCCCGGAACAGACTCCTCTCATTGAGAGCCATTTACATTCCCGGGCACTTAAACGCGGGAGCAGACATCCTGCCGAGGAATGGATGCTCCACCCAGAAGTGGTGGAACAGATCTGGAGACTGTTCTATCGCAATTTGAGAGAATACCCTATGTTCTGGAGAGAGTGCGCCAGGACTTGATCAGTGTACTACTTGTAGCACCATTCTGGCAGGGCCAAGTATAGTTTGTGAACCTGACAGCCCTCCTAGAAGTACCACTTCTTGGTGTAGAGAACCAGGCCAGATTCTCCACCGGGGTCACCCACCCAACCCTGAAGGTTTACATGGTGGTGATATAGGCCAACCAGCCTCTCTCGGTGGACACTCAGTTGGTAGAGACCCCATGGTTGTGGAGTGTTTGGAGGTTGAGGCCTCCAGTACATTCTCGAGTTCAAACCTGGGACCTGGCCGTGGTGTTAGAAGCCCTCTGTGGGCCATCTTTTGAGCCTATAGAGGAGATCTGTGATCATATGCTTACGCTTGTCCTACCACAGCCAGTCCTACTGCAGGCTTTCAATCCTCCTCCCTTCAGGGAGCTGGGCCAACAGAAGCTGAATTGCATGTTTCCAGTGCAAGCACTCTTGCGTGATGTTGCGTGTCATTCCTTTGAGGAACTAAGACTACATATGTAACCTGGGACGTTTCATGCACATAGCTTTCATGGAAGACTTTAGGAGAAGGATGTGGTTCGTTGGACAGGCATTTGAGCAGAATCAAAAATTCCCATCTGACAAATCAGTATACTCTTCAACATACTTTTGCTGTTTGTATTAGTGCCATTCCAACAAACTCAATAAACACCGTCTGAGCTCTCTTTCATACAAAACCCCAAAAGACTTCTTAAGCTTTGCAAAGCCGTATATTGTATATCCTTTTTTTTTCTCATTCGCTTTCATTAGTCTGAGGGTTGACGTCTCTCTGCTGTTCCCCTACCACCACATAACTTTTTAATGTTCCCCCTCTTCTCTTAATGAGCGTGTATATTTACACTAGAAGGGGTGCAATTTGTGTTTTCACATACACCAGAAAAAGGCTGTCTCCAGCACAGAGTTGGGAATATTTTTCCCCTGCCATTTTAATTCCTTCCTTTGCTTGAGTGAGTTGTGGGAGAGGAACTTTTTGCACAGAGAATCAACCCACCAGAGAGCGAGTACAGCAGCAACTCTCTGCTTTTTGATAAACTCAATGATGAGGGTGTTGCTTTTTGTCAGATCTTGTGCCATGATTTTGGATGTGAGGAAGAAGAGAAAGAGAGTGAGAGCAGGGAAGTTTGAGGTTGAACAGAGAGAGCAAGCGTGATGGAAAGCAATTAATGAAAGAGGCTGATGGAGAACTTTTCATAAATACGGTGCAAAATAGGACATGAATGTAAAATAAGAAAAAATATATATATATATATAACATTTATTTATTTATTTTCTCCCAACAAATGGTTATTAATTATTAATCCTAACCTAACCTAACAAGGCCATGTGTAATATGTAGGAAACTGTCAAATATTCTTGGTAATCAATTTTTTTTTTTCTTTTAAATTTCAATCGATATTTGTGCCTGTATTTCTGTACACATTGGGTTATAAAGTGTAGCTTATTTGTGAAACGAGCTAGGTATACAAATACGGATGATAGAGATTTAGGATAAAAAAGATGTTTGCACTCTTTTTTGTGTGTGTGTGTGTGTGTCTGAAAGTGCTGTTTAATGCTTTTCTCAGATTTGTTTTTTTCTAGGTGTCTAATTGAGAACATCAACCTAAATTACATAAGCAGAGTTTTTTTTTGCACAGGCGTCTAGATAGATCTAAAAGTTTAATAGATTAATGTTGTTTCAAAGAAAGACATTTTAGCAGCATCAAAGCAATCTTTCTGCTTTTATTTAGACAAGAGTTCAATACAGAATCAATTAAAGGAAAGATTGCAGATTTTGCAGATCTTCTTACAAAAAAGTGCTGCTGTATTTTTATTTAAACATGTACCATTGTATGAATAAAATAACCACTAATAACTTGCTATCAAATTTCAATGATATTCAGGTTGACAGAATTGAGTAGCAACTAATTAATTTGAATCATGTAATCAGATTTGAAAACTTAAATACTTGTAGTTTAAATTACTTTTTAAAATACTCATAATCAGACTACAGTTCTGTTTTCATTAATTAAATACATTTACACAATAGCAATAAATTATTTATTATTTATTCTCCCAAATTGATATTTTTCATCTTTTAAATATTTATTTTTAAAGTAGCTTTTCTAAAGGGCCTTATTTGGTTGGTGTTATTTAAAAAATATTTATTTTAATTTGACATTTATATAATTTAATTAACTATTTGCTTTTTATTAAACTCACAAACCCTCTGCAGTTTCTTTACAAAACTCATGTTGTTAATTACAATGAATGGAATACATTTTCTTATTTTTTTATATTGATATATCAGTGTGGTACAAAATTATTCATTTAAATCATTGTGTTTAACAGTAATATAAAATTTGTTGAAGATGAAGTTGTTTTCATAATTTAATTTTAAATCAGTATCAGACTGCAATTTGTTGTAACGGAGCGCCAGAGTCTTGTGGATCCATTTGCAACTTTTATTAAAGACGAGGTCGTACAGGCAAGGGTCGGCAACAGAATAATAACAGTATCCAAGGGAACAGGCAGTAATCGAAGTCAGAAACAGGCAGGAAGTCAGGGCAGGCGGCAAAATGGCGGAAACAAAACACTAGCGGTAAATCAAGCACGGGTAGACAAAACAAGATACAGGAACAAACGCTCAGAGTCGATGGCCAGGGCAAATCGAAACTTCGCGACTTGCCAAAGGAACAGTCTGAGTTTTTATAGTTAGTTTTGGCGGGAGAGCCGGCGCGGAGCGCCGAGGTACGTGGCTGAAATAAGTCCGGGCGGAACCATTAGTACTCGGGTGAAGGTTCCCGCTGCCGGCAGTCGGAGAGGGCCACAGAGGAGCGGTCTGTTACATTTGTATAGTCTCTGGTGCGTGGTTGATATGTAAGGACGTCTAAGGTTATGTAGGTAACCCACGTTCCCTGAAGGAGGGAACGGAGACGTTACATATGGGATCTCGCATGAGAGACCAATCATCTTCGAGTCTTTGAAAAAAGGCCAATGAATATTGGCGTGCAATAATTACAACCAGGTGCACATTATCACAGCATGAGTATAAGAGGGCACGGCTGGAATGCACTCGCAGGTTTTCGCTGAGGAGCCGAGTCGGCATCAGCACGACCCGGTGCTGACAGGCAAGCGTGTCAGCAGGAGAGTCTGCACGTAACCTTCCCAATGCCCTGGGGGCCAAATAGGGGCCCCGTCGGAATTTCTTACATGGATCTTTAAGGAATGCACTATATCAATAAGATATGGATATAAGTGAAGGGAAACACAGCCTTCTGTCTGACTGTGGAACAAGTTGTAAGAGCCACAACCTACTGGTGAAGGAAGTTCAGTAGGAGCACAGTTGGGATTGAGGGTGGTACTGAGGGCGGTCTGGGGGGATTAACCTGACACGCACCTCTAAGGAACCTTACGATGAGTTGGTGCTTACCTAGGGATTGACCCTCCACTACATCATGGTATGCTGCGATGGCTGCCACGAGGAGCTTTAGGTTGGCAAACCATGTCCGGGAGGGCCAGTATGGCGCTACCAGCAGGACTTGCTTCTCATCCTCAGGCTCACTGGGGGAAGGCGTACTTGGGCCCCAGAGGCCAGCTGTGTGCCAGTGCATCCCTGCCAAGGGGCGCCTCATCAAGGGAGTAATACAGCCGGCAATGGGAGGACTTGGGGGAGGCAAAGAAGTCTATCTCTGCCTTGCCGAAGTGGCTCCAGATCAGCTGGAGTATCTGCTGATCTTACACGGTTGAGTGTCCCTGGAATATGAACAGCATGCAGCGATTTCAGCTGTGTCTGACTCCACAGGAGCAGATGGCGGGCGAGTGGCGACATGCGGCGGAAACATAGACCACCCTGATGGTTGGTGTACGCTGTGGCCAGCAACTCAAGGCAATTGATATGCCACAGCAGTCAGGTGCCTGTCCAGGGACCCGAGGCTGCTTGCCAGTTGCATACAGCACCCCGACCCGTGGAGGAGGCATTCGTGTGCACTACAACATGCCTGGACACTTGTCCTAGGGGCACTCCAGGCCTGTAGGAAGGCAAGGTCTGACCACGGGCTGAAATGGTGGCGACACTCCGGGGCAGTCATTTCGAGTCCAGCTCCATGCCGAGATAAGAGATCCTCTGCACTGGACAGAGTTTGCTCTTCTCTCGGTTGACCTGAAGGCCCAGATGGCTGAGGTGCCATAGCACCAAGTCCCTGTGCTGACACAACAACTCCCGCGAGTGAGCCATTATTAGCCAGTCGTTGAGGTAGTTGAGGATGCCCATCTGCCATAGGGCAGACAGAGTCCCCTCCGTGAGCTTGGTAAAGACTCGGGGAGATAGGGACAGGCCAAACGGGAGAACCTTGTACTGATACGCTCGACCCTTGAATGCAAACCGCAGAAGGGGTCTGTGGCGAGGCAAAATCGAGACGTGAAAGTATGCGTCCTTCGCGTTGATGGCTGCGAACCTGGGGCCGAATGTATGCTAGTATGCACTTCGGCATGAGCATCTTGAATGGCAGCCTAAGAGGGGCCGGTTAAGAGCTCGAAGGTCCAGAATGGGTCTCAGCCAACCGCTCTTTTTGGGCATGATGAAGTAGGGACTGTAGAACCCTGACTCGGCTGGAGGGACAGGCTTGATTGTGTCCTTCGCCAGTTGGACTGCAACCTCCGCACAGAGCTGAGGCGTACCATCCGTATCAACCACCGCAACGGATTGGGGAGCTGTAGCCAGGCCCCCAATCGGGTCGCCAGGGGTATCAAGGGCACGGTGACAGCCGTCCCCCGGTGGGGCATCCTGGTGGGGAACCAGGAGGGGACCGTCCCCCAGAAGGATGAACGTCCGAAAAGCTGTGAGTGCATTCCAGCTGTGCCCTCTTATACTCACGCTGTGATAAGGTGCACCTGGCTGTAATTATTGCACTCCAATATACATTGGCCTTTTTTCAAAGACTCGAAGATGATTGGTGTAGCACCGGTATCACACCACTTACTGCGCTACTGGACCAGTTCTAGGTTCTAAGGAGTGGGGAGCAAAAATAATTACACCAGAGACCGTTGCTTTAAATACAAAAGACGTCAGTTTACTAAATACAAACACACATGAAATATACAAAACAAAACAGAAAAATATACCCCGCAAATCCCTAATATTGAGGTAAATGCAATCAATGAAAGGGGTATTTCACTCTTTTTTCCTTTGTTCTTTAGTTCTTCTAAGTTATTTTTGACAGACTAATCTAAGTTAGACCAGTCTTTTCCTGATTATACCTATTTTAGAATCACTACTTTTTTTCCTTAGTTAACTGTAAAAGAAAGGAAGAAAGAGTTAAGAAAATACCTTCAATTTACAAAATCAAATCAAAGTGGACCACAGACATTTCGTGTCACATTCAAACATAAGAACTCATAAGAGTATAAACCTTAAACTCAAGTTCAAGCCCAAATGTGAACTCAATTATTCAGTACAATGGAGAGTTACAGCTCGATTCAGTCCAAAAATAATAATTCAAACAGTTTCCAGTTCAGTTCAAAACAAATTCCTGATACTCCTACCACTCTGGTAGCAAGTCACCGCATAGGGGAGATTTCCTCACTGATGCAATGGAAAGGATGAATCGAAAGTCCGGGTCTGGCTCGCCATCTTGAATCCCGTCTTGTGTGTGTGCACATCCGCACGCTGCAGGCCAATCCTCGCTCCTACCGAGCTTCAGCCCAAGCAAAAAACCTGACCTGTGCAACAGGTCATAAGCACAATAAGTCAACGTTTTTTAACTCCTCATATTACACAAATAAATGTTTCACAGTTGTAACATTACTGCTACAGTGCTCCTTCACCTCTAAAATGGCGGCGGAGCGGCCTTTTTTTAAAATTCACAAGCATACATTCACTTTTATAACATTCACAGTCTTCATAAACCCAAAATATTAACTAGTAAACAGTTTATGACGGAGCATTTCCTTGTAAACTGCTACGTTCCTATGTTTCCGCCAAAAAAACAAAAATTCAATACAACAAAATGTAAAAAAACAACTCACCAAAACCGGTGTGGATTAATTCACATAAAATCCCTGTCAGTTCCCGACCAGGTAAGTTATGTTTTTTCAACTGCAAATCAACTTTTTCACTGTTTTCTTTGCTTATTAAACACAGTTCATTTTCTCCGATCTCTCCTCTGCTCTCTCCTTCAGGTATACGCTGCAGCGTCACTAATCCCTAAAAGGGGCAATGCCACGAATTCTCTGTCAGTATACTTTTGACTTTAAACATTAAATTGTTGCATTAACATTAACTCTGATGAATTAACTGACATTAAATGAATCACTTATCTTTCAAAATTATTTATGCAGCTTTTAAACTATTTATTGTTATTTATGTCATATTTTACATTGGGTTACATTGTCATGGGTCTCTCAACATGGGTCTCTCGTGCGAACTCCCATATGTAATGTCGGAGTGAATTTGACTGAAGGGGAACAGTAATTTGCATAGTAATGATTTTTAGAATTTGTAGCATTTAATTGCTTAGTCTTTGCTTTAATATTTACATTTTAGATGTGTAAATCCTGTGGTGATTGTGAACTGTAAGGAACAATGTGAATAGCAATACAATTTAATTATTTTGTAAATTAAAAAATGTGACCTGTGCTAGCAAAATGAGTCACAATGAGCAAAAAAACCCAAAACAAATATATATATA
>JAUYWG010000056.1:6528079-6548023 GCA_034779775.1 Enteromius afrohamiltoni | reverse complement strand
ACATTAACTGGAGCTAATTGGAGTCAGCAAACTAATTTTTGAGAAAAAAACAAGTTAAAGTTTTCTGTAGCTTCCATGCTTTTACGTGCAAATGTATGTATTGCGATCAGTGTTGGCAGAAATCAGCAGAAGGGAGTACGGAAAAGGGTTGACTACGTCTCTCAGAAAACCTACAAATAAAGACAATTTTAATTACTTTTTTCAGCATTGAATATAATACCAATTCTGTCAGGATTGCTGATCCTGAAAGAAAAAAATACCAATTATTACAATCTCTCAAAGGATCATGAAAATGCTGCTAATCAGCATCCCAACAGACTTTTTTACTTCCTAGTATTAATTCATATTTTTGTGGAACTACTTCCAAGTACGTTCATAAGGTTCTGCAATGTGACACATTTCACATAATAGAACCATTTTTTAAAGTTAATAAGCATAAGGTTTACTTGGTTTTGTGTGGATGTTGGCATATGTGAGTCTTAACCACTGTAAACAAGCTGTTAAAGCAGCTTAATAGTGTTTCAGCTCAGCCTTTTGTTGACAGATTTTCTATTATAATGATTATAACTGGAGTTTTATGAGCTTATTATAATTAAGAGACTGTGCTTGTACCTTTAAAGATACATTTGTCACGCCACAGGACCATTTGGAGCTGGTTTCAGGCACCCAAAAATTAGCAAATGGAATTGTTTTGATGTCCAAAACATGAAGATGTTTCCAACATTGCAGAAGTTTCCGCTGTGTGGTGCCAGGGCCGTTATTGCCCTCTCAATCACACGTTTTCATTTGTCCAGGAACACATGCCTCATTTACCATGTTCTTCGGTCCTGGGCCTATCTTGTTAAATTATGCAGATAATGGCGGTCCATTGGTGTCCAGGCCTGCTGTGGGGGCATATGGCCTCCTCTGAGAGCTAAAGACAGGAACTATGACACCCTTCACCATATGTGCAGCGTCTCTGGCTCTCGACTTCACTCGCACAGAAACTCTCCTCTGTCACTAGCTTTTGGACCTCTTCCCCATGTCTGACTGTCAAAGCCAGTCACTGTCAGCGTCTGTACACCTTTCTGAGCCGCTCTCTATTCTCTGAACTTTGGGTGGCTGACCTTCTGCCTGCAAGCTGTTCATGTCCCCTTATACTCTCCCTGCTTTGCTCTGGTTGCCATTTTGGAGATGTTTTCTTTCAGCCCCCCTTTCTATCTGGTGGCCACTCAGACAGCTTGGATGCTTGCCCAATATCGCTGGGACATCTGGGCACTTTTGGCTGCCAAGACTATGTCGAGTCTCCCTGGTCCTTGGTATTGGGGTCACATTTCTAAAGACTGATGGGAACCTAGGGTGTGGAGCAGCTATTTTCGAGATGTTGAGTGAACCTTTTTCTCTGACTGCAGAAACAGAGGCTGGGTTGTTCTGAGGCTGGGTTGTGCTCCTTGGCACAACCAAACAAAATGGGTTGAAAGATCTCAAGCATTTGTGTTTTTAGTAAGCGCAAAGCTCAGTTGAATCTTTCTTTTGTTTGCAGATGATATTCTCAGTATAACCCAACTCACCTCGACTGCTTGTCATCCTGGCCTGTTGAAGCAAATGATGAAAATAGATGATGTAATGGTGTGTAAGTCAGCAAAGCACCATTATTTGAATAGTGCATTTTTTTCATTTTAAAATCAGACAAATCACAATTAATCTGGTCAAAATTAATGACCTGGGAGAAGGAGATTCTTTGTTATTTGGACCTCAAAAAAAAAAAAAAAAAAAAAAAAAATATATATATATATAAAAATGTTTAAGAGAATTATCTTATCTGAGATTCAAGTGAAATGAAATGGAAGTCTATCTATTGTATAAACTTATAGATGTGATTCATCCTTTCATGCAATAAAAAAACAAGTGAAAACCATTTTCACTCAGAAATGTGATAATGAAAGCAACAACAACAGAAAACAACAAACAAAGAACAAAACAACAAACCTGCTAAAAAAACCCTGCTTTTAACTGTTGAAAAGTGGATCAGACTCCACACCAAAATACACTTGTAGCTTGTAGCCAATCAGCAGTTGGGGGTGTGTCTACTCATGATGGGGGATAAGAGAGAGCTCAATACACAAGATGGACATTAACAAAATGACTCTAGAAAGAGAAAGATGACAGGGAAAAGAAAAAAAGGTAGTCATTAATGCATTAATATCTGAGAAGCTTTCCAGTGTTGGAGAAACCTTAAAGAGTGGGGAGGCCTGAAAACAGACACCAAGATTTATTCCTTCTTTATATTTGAGTGTCAGTGGTTTTGCTTCTTTTCACAGAACTAAGATATCCTTGGCTTTAATACTCATGTGTCACCTTTGCTTATTTGTTCATTTGCATTATTTTTTATTTTGCAGATATGATAAAGAGACACTCATTACCATGTCTTATAAGCCTGGAATGTTCTCCAACATCTGTTTCAAACATTGGCTCCCAGAGTGTGTATGAAAAGTGAGATAACATACTCCCAATATAATTTTTCTCTTGGTTATTCTTTTAGTGTTTGCCTTATATTGCCTGCATATTCAAGCCAGAATACATGTCGAACACTTAAATGGAAGAGGAGAAATTGCTGATTTTTTTTTTTTTATTTCTTTAACACACAAAAATAATTCTTGTAGCTTCAAAAAAAATTACAAATTGATGTCACATGGCCTATTTTAACAATGTCCTTGTGCTTCTGAGCCTTGAACATAATAGCTATGTTGCTGTCTATAGAGTGTCAAAAAGCGCTCGGATTTCATCAAAAATATCTAAATTTGTGTTTTGAAGATGAACAAGGTTTTATGGGTTTGGAATGACATTAGAGGGAGTAATTAATGACAGAATTTTTATTTTTGGGAGAACTGACTCGTTGTCAGTATTGTATATGAATTTGGGGCTGGAGGCATCAAGACAGGGCTGTAATACTTTTAAATAGGGGTGTGTTTTCCATAAATCGCTTACAGCAAATTTAATTACAAAGAAATGTCAAGTAACACATTGAATAAAATATGGAAAGAAATCGAATAGTATTTTTCTGTAAAACAATAATTTAAATATTTTTAATCAGTCTATTATTATATTAAAAAAAAAAAAAAAAAAAAAAAACATTTGTAATTTTTAATCAAAATATAACTGGATCTTCTGGTGAAGTTACTTTTGGTGCCTAAAAAACACTACTAAATATGGGACAGAAAAAAGCCACTGTGGCCTTATTCCTCTAAAGTGTAACCCTGTTTATTTGTGACCGACAAAGAGGAAACCTGCTTAATAGCAGTCATTGTTTTATACCATTCCCAATAAAATTTTAACTACATTACTCTTAAAATTAAATGTTTCTGGTTTAATGAATACAATTTAATGATCTGGTATTTCTTATATATTTGTGAGACTAACTTTGACATACTGTCATTAGGGGTCTTGAGGGGTATTTTTATGATGTGATATCCTGTATTATGTTTGTTTACTGCATGTTCGTTGAACAGTAGCTTTGATTTTGATTATTGATTATATGATATGATATATGATTATTAATATATTTCAGATATTAATAAAGGGACTTTTGGGTCCACTGACTTCCATTCAAACCAATATGAATGTAGAAGACAAGAAAGTCCTTTGGAACTCCTTTGATTATATTTAATAATGTTAGAAACCGAAGAAGGCAGACTAATGTGTTTGTTAGGTCATGGTCAACGTTTATGTTTTGGAGATGGACAAGAATGAGTCACAGTGACAAAGAACGATTGAGTGTATGGAGAAAGACAGTCGATGGATGCAGATTTAATGTTTCCATGTTAAATTGAGCTGCTCCCAGCAGTAAGGCGAGCGATTTGGTATTCTTATCATGAGAGTGTTTTTCTGTGGCCTGGTATTATAATGACAGATCAGAGCAAAGGGGCTGAAAAGGTCAGAGTCAGTACAAGCTCAATCTGGAGTACTGTCTTCATTCTACTCCTAATTAAATGTCAGCATCACGGCCAGGAGGAGACAAAGCAGAGGAGAAAACCTGGATCTAAATGTCACTCTTGCACAGGCCTGTTTTTTCCACTGACGGCCTGAGCAACTGTGGCGACAGAGTAATCCTAAACACTAAGGTGACAGCGTCTGTCTGTCTGAGAGATTAGCCACAGAGCAAAAAGTCTTACTGCAGGCTCATATATATTTCCCTGCCCCCCTTATTTCGCCTAAAGAGACAAGTTGCTTATTTTGGGCTTGTTTTCTTAGATCAGGTTGCTTGCTTATCTAAAGGGCTTTTAGCAGCTCTGGTTTTGCTACGTTTGCATTCTTCCATTGAATGTGAAATGTGATCAAATATATGATTTATGCATCAGAGAGGCCTTAAATTTTGGCCGTTGATATTTAGCATGTGCCATTTGCCAAAGTCATACTTTACATTTTGGCAAATTGGTGGCTGATTCATATGAATTTGTTTAATCTCATTTGCGCTTTGTCTTATGATCTGCTTCCTCCACAATTCACTACAAGTCATATGTTTATGTATGAATCACATTGCATGAATTGATATGAAATCACTGCTTAGCAATACATAAAGAAATGGGGTTGTCCATATGTCCAAATATGAGTAAATGCACTTTTCCTGGGATCACATTGCACTTTGCTATGTAAATATTTGTTTATTTATTTATCAGCATATTAGTACTGTAACTACTAATGTTTGTGTAGTACAGTAAACTATTAGGCAATAACCCCTTTATTCTGTCCAGAATTATATAATGTTATTTGTTTTTGATTTCTTATATTTGTTTAGTTTTCAGAATTCTGAAATGAAAATACAACAGGTTGCTGAGAGTTGCAAATGCAATATGATTTTTTTTTACCAATACCACAGTGTTGTTAGATGCAGTATTTCCATCTATCAATGTGGATCAGCATGATCATTACCAGCATGTTGTCCAAAAGCATCACTGCTCAGGATTTTCTTCATCATCAAATCTTTTCAATGTGTATGACCTGCACTTATTTAATTATAAAGGGTTAAATAATTAATAAAAAAAAACTAATATGAGTGCAGAATGAGTGTACATCATTCAGATGGTTTACAAAAACATTTATTTCCTAATAGTGCATTAAGTACTTTGGTGCTAATTTGAAATGTTTTTAACATTTAGACATTATTCAGGTCTCTTCTGAAATCATTGTAGTCTTTTTTCTCAGAGAATAATTGGAGGAGCAGAAAACTAGGAAAATCTCCAGTGCGCTCCATTTAATCTCACAACTGTCTTTAGGCCATACTGCATATTAAATAATTTCCTTTCTGTGGGTCGAGTGGGCTTTAGTTATTGAATAGCCGGTATTTATTAATCCGCCCCATTCTGCTGCATAAAAATATTTTAATGAAAAAGAATGTGCGAATACTAACACTGAATATGCAGTGAATTTGCTTTGTAGTTTAGCCTTGTCTTCTGTCTAACTATGAATGCTGCTGGCTTATCGATCACAGGTAGCGTCAGTTGTAGTAGCAGGTTGAACTAATGACTCGTGTGATTTATAATTCAGATATCTGTCTTATCCACCATGTTGTCTGAGACTTTTTCTATTTTTCTCCGAGACATACACAAAGTGTCTGCTTTTAAATGGAGGAACCTCATGAATAATTCATGTTGACCCACTTTTCCCCCCATTAGCTTGATATAGTGCTGGAGCTCAATAGCAGACAGTGCTTGACAGGTCCTCCAGGTGTGGAAGTTTGCTTTTGAAATAGACTTCACCTCTTTATTTCTTCTTTTTATTTTAAGGGAATGTGCTGGTTTAAAATAACAGGGTACTGGGAAGGGAGTGCAAGAGTGTGTGTCTCTCTCATTTTTTGTGTGTGTGTGTGTGTGTGTGCGCAAGTGCAGTGTGTTTTGGGAATTATCATCACGCCTCTGTCTCAGGGGTCATCTGGATGGATGTGTCCACAGTCGGGCCATTACTGCAGCACAGCAGTCAGGAGAGGAGTCAGGTGGACCTGCAGTAAGAAGTAGGTTACATTTACATGAATTACAGACATGCTCCCACCTCTCGCGCTGCCCCTCTACCCCCCAGAGACCTCAGGAGGAACAGTGTAAAAATTACAAAGGATGTTTGTGTGGTTTCGAGTATGCTTTCTTAATGACATGGCTTAAAGGGGCCTCGCAACTGCAGCTTTTTATAATCTCATGTAAATAAACAATAAATTAGTTTAATGGTTTGCGTGACTAGTTTATTTCCCTCCCTCTGACCCTCAGACTTGAACAGCCTTTTTGCTATTTTTGGGATCATGTCATAAGGAGCTCATTTTTTCTTGTTGTTATTTTAAGATTAAAGAGTTCATTGTACTATTAGAACTAAATTGGGACCTGGAATAAAATCTTTATATGTGTATGTGTGTGCAAACCTTTTTTTACTTTATTTATTTATTTATTTATTTATTTTTGGTAAATAATTAAAGCCTGAGGGAGCTTTGCATTGTGAGAGTCACACTTTTTTAATTCAGAGGAGCAAGAAAAAAAAATCAGTTTTTCGTTGATCTGACCCCTTTATAATGAACAGCACCCAGTTATTCAGGAAGTGACACATTGTTAAATATTACAGAAAACGGAAGGATGCTTGGATTAGTTCCACTCTTGAACTTCAACAAAATTGAGTGCATCTAAATGTGACAGACTCAGGAAACTAAATGTTGATCACTGACATTTGCATAATGGCTTGAATGTTTTATTATTATGGCTTTAGGTTTTGTGCTGTTTCAATCATCCTATGGAATTAATATATTCTTTCATTGTTCTGTTCGCAGTAAACTATGAACAGTGGAGGTGTTATGCTAAAAATATATGACCAAACATTCAGAGTACTTCATCGCCTGTGTCATTTAAATTATTAAAAATGTTAAATATTCACACACATAGTATGCGATGTAATCTCAGAGATTCGTGCCATATCTAAGTTTCCCCCATGAATATTTCAGCCTTGCAGAACAGCGGAAATTAATCTCGGATCTATTATTAGAGTAACCAGACTGCTTTGGTTTGCGATGAAATCAATCAAATTGCTAAGATTTTAAAATCCTTGAATACCACAGTCTATTATACACCTTAATAACTGCAAAAGATGAACTTTGCTCAAAATATCACAGGGCTTTATCTTAAGCACTGTTGCGATGGGAAGTATCTTCTAAAGAGCATTTAAGTTGAAGTTATTAAAATATGACTAAAATATGACTATGTATTAATATTACATGGTATTTATATATATATATATATATATACACACACACAATTCATTCATTTATTTTCATTGTATTTATTTATTTCATTATTATTTTTTTTATTTATTATGCTACCAAAATTATGTCAGAATGCTTTAGTTACATTGTTCAGCGAAGGTTAAAATAAATGAAGGAAATCATTGTGGAAATAAAATAATATACTGCAATCCCAAAGAATTCTATCTGGATGAGATTACATTTCTCAGAGGACCCTCGAGTCAGACGAAAACAGTAGGTAATTTGCTCTGTAATTCCAAGTTGTGCAAGGAAAAACATAAATTTGCCAGACCTCCTCAGGGAACACTAGTCCCGTCCAAAAAGGGCTATGGATTTACATCATCCAGGTTTTGCTTGTCCTTGAAAAATGCCAGTTGCATGAGGTGTTGTTTATTGGATCCTGTCTCTTATGTTGTAATGAGAACTGAGGTAGCTGCATGTTACCATGAGGCTGGCACCAGTTTCACTTGTCTGCTGCACAACAGCGCTTCGCTTAACTGTCTCATTCGTGAGTCATATGCTCTCTGCTGTGGATGAATGTGGAGCAGTGTTCATTGCTTAAATCACAGTATTTCTCACTATGCTGCTGGTGAGATAATTGTGCTTTTCCCCCTTTTCTTTGCATTTCACAGTCTCAGTTTAGACTAGTGACATTTGCTCCCAGCTACCCCCGCTATTCTCCTTTTCTCTAATGATGGGCCGTGTAAATGTGTTTTTGTGTGGGTATGGTAAGAGATGCACTGTCAAAAAGAGCTGTCCACCCACTAGCCAGTTGTTACAGGAAATGTGATAAAGAAATGCTTTACACGTTGTCCTTCTCCTTCGCCCTCTCTTGCCATCACTCTGCCAAATCGACACATAGACACACAAGCACCTACTCTGGAACAACTGTTTCTGCCCAGGCATTGCTGTTGGTATGCTTGTCTACGATTTCTTGAAAGGAAGTCAGACTGTCTTTTCTTTTCTCTTAGTACAGCCGAACACACACACACTTTGTGATTAATGAGGATACTAGCCAGTGTGACTGTGACAGTGCTTCCCGACATTGAGTGGCAGTCTTGTGAGCTCTTTCGGAAACCAAGGAGAATCTTATTAAGCTGATTGATTACCAAGAACTTTCTGCAGGTTATTGTGGCCTCTCTTGGGGTTGAGCACATATGCGTAATTGTCTGGACCCCATTTCAATAAGGATTGACCACATTAATGCTCCGGGTTTAGTGTAATTAACTGTTAGCTGTACATCATAAATGTAAATGTAAAGCTGGTATCAGTACTTCAATTTTATCAGAATTAAGCATAAGGAAGTTACTCTGCATCCAGACTGTCCTGCAATCCACCATCTAGGAAAACTGAGATATTTAATTTGGTCTTGAGGGGATATACTGTAAAGCTGTGTCTGATCAGCATGACAGTAAAAACTAATGCTATACCACACATTTTCTTTCTTTATCATCTAAGAAAAATATGTTCAAGAAGAATAATAAGGGTCCCAAGACCGAGCCTTGTGGCACCTCATGCATTATCTGTGATTCACAGATCTTTATTTCCACAAACAAAGTGAAAATGCACTAATAGATAGGACATAAAGCAGACTAGCATCCATTGCCCATACTAAATGCAGAAAAAATAAATAGGTATACCTTGCAGAAATTGCATGAACGAGATAAAATGCAAATGCATCTGCTAGAGCGCTGACCTAAAATATATTATTCATGCATACGTAGATAAAAGCATAAAAAGGACAAAAATGAAATTAGTAAATGCTGGTACCTGGTCTGTGGCTTGAAATGTTTTGAAATATATTTATGACACAGAACAATACAATTGTGACATGGACAAGACGAAAAAGAGAAACCATACAGTTTTTTTTCATGCAAATATCCTCATTTATACTAATCCAGTCGTTTGCACATGCATTCGCAATAATCAAAGTAACGCACTGCCAACAGTGGCCTACATACAGAAGCGTTTCCTTTACTTATTTATTTAAATAGTATCTTCATAATACAAATAATTTCATAACAACATGCCAAGAGTGTGAGGATGTTGCCAGCCTTCATCCTCATTAGGAGAAATGCGGTGAAACAGAAGATGAGAAGCACTTTTCGACTCCTAACGAGGCCTCAGGAAAAGAGACCTGAGCTCTGTTGCATGAAACCTGACTCTCCGCCCTGCTCACCATCATTGTTTGCTAATAAGCACAGAACTTTGTCTCTGCCGACTGTTTTGGTTCGCGATAAGCAACATCATTATTATGGCTGTTTGAAGTTTTGCTCTCCTTTCACACACATCTGCTTGCCTGGCAAGCTTGGGGAAGACAGACACCGGGAAGAAGGCAGGGATGAGCAGTGGAATCGAGAGAAAGAGGGAGAGAGAGAATGCAGAGGCGATATTTGCATATCACATAAGGAGAGAGGTTGGAGAAAGAGTCCTGGAGCAGATGTTGATTTGCATATTCAACAGTGGGCTGGCTGAGAGGGGGTTAGGCAATGTTAGCTGGACACTGGCCTATTGCGTTGCTAACCTCTCTGAATGAGCGGAGAGCCTGTGAGCTCGGGAGGGGGTGCAGGTAATGAGGACAATAGCCAACCTGTTTCATTCTTGTGTGTTAGTATTGGTTCTCCTGGCAGACTGCTGTGGAGAGACATGGCCTACTTATAACATGTGTAATAGGACTGAGCCTCCCTGCAAAATGGAGGAATGTTTATTTATTTCAGCGTGATACAAAAATGGATGGTTCAGTGGCCCAGAACATTACCTGTGGAGAAAATCACAGTGTTTATGTTGCTGCTTGCTTTTGTTCTTTCTTTCTTTGGTCAACATTAGGACAGATATGCTATATCTGTGAATAAACTGAATTTGAGAAAAACTAAAAGAATGATGGGAAGGAAATGAGGGAAAGAGAGACAGAAAGAAGAGTGTTTCAGTTCATTGTGAGGTAGTGGTGAGTCACACACTGAACAGAGTTTGGACTTGGTAAAGGAGCTCAAATGGTAATGAAGGAAATTGAAATGATTGGGACTATTTCAGTTCCTTCTCCAAACCCATAACTTTACGTAACCTCTCAACTTAAAGGGCTCAACCACTTCTTGTTTTCATCTATTCCTGAGGGAAGGGAACTTCCCCGGGTATTTGAAGTTTTCCGAGCTCGGAGCCAAGCTCTCGTTAGAGTTGGAGAAGGTGATTGACAGGTGTTGTTTGCAGGCATATTTTTGGCACTTTAATATCATCAAACAGAATGCACTCATCTGACCTGACAGATGCTGTTAATTAGAGTAAAAAAAAGTATGCTATATAGATCTTGTTATCTAAAAACGTTCACCACCCAAATCAAGGCAGCCTTCATCATGTTTCATTTTAAGTCCCCCTCCCCTCGCTTTTTCTCCTTTTCTCTACATACATATCTCTGCGGACTCATATTAAGATTCAGTCTTACATCTACAGTTTAAAAATTGGACTCCCACACAAAGACGTTCCACTAAGAAATACTGTACATATGAATCATAACCCTCCGAGCTTGAACAGAATGAGAGAGGAAGGCTGAGTTATGTGTGGAAAGTGCAAGGAAAATGGGCCTGACCCATAACCCAATGAACTGTGAATCCCTGAGCCCTACTAAAACATGAGCTAGCCAAAAAGAAAGACACGAACGAACACGCACACAGGCTGTGTATATCTCAATCACGTGGCCCATTCCCATAGCAAATCTCACACCAAAGGCAACACAACTTTATCCAGATTGCTGAGACTGGAGGCCAGATGTGGATGCATACAGCACATAAACAGATGTTTACACGCAAACGTTGCTCAGTGTGTTGAGGAGACAGACAGCCATGGAGGAAAAACAACACGCTCGCTGCATCAAACTGCTGTGATACTCCACTGAACATTCCATAATGTATTTCATGGCAATGCACTGCATACATATGCATGTGCTCTTTGTTAACTCATTTATTGTGTCTCTGGTGTTTCTTTACATCCAACTAATCTTTGCTTTAGAGCTACATCAGCTAATCCATAATGAAATTAATCAGAACATAAACATATTTTATTATCAGTTAACTAGATATGTGCACTGAGGCACTAATCTCAGGCAATGACGCTACACTACTAGAAAAATATATTTCTATAGAAAAAAACATAGTTGAGTAATGCCGCTGGTCACAGAGAGATGCAGCAGAAAAAGTGCGTGACCCAATTTGTCCTAAGCTCTACATAATAAAAGCTTCAAAGAAGTACATAAGCATCAGTTTTATGCAGTTTAATGTAGTTGACAGTTTTTTTTCCCTCTCAGAAAAATTTATATTGTGTTAAATGAAGGTATTCCTCTGTTAAGTCAAGTGACTATTTCTATTCCACATAGCTTGTCCCAAAAGCAAGAAAGTTAAAAAAGTGCTGTCTGAGACATAGGGGTTGGAGATGTCCCACTTGTAGACATGAAAGCAGGAATTGTAACAGTCAATCAAACATTGATGAATATGTTTACAGGTTTACTATGTTTATATGTTTACTGGAGCATCATATGAATTTATTGTGTGACCATGCACCATTCAAAATTAGACTGGAATTATAACAGAACGCAAAACTGAATAACAAATGTTGAACTGTAACTAAAAAGTTTGTTTGAAAGTAAAAAAAAAAAAAAAACGCTTAAAACTCCTGAGGCTTCAAAAGCAAAAAGCAGTGATTTCATTATTTATTTAAATGCTTATAAAACTTGTCTTAATAATGCAAGACAATAATAATCTTACACTGATTCATTTTGGCATTAATAGTGTTGCCATAGAGACACATAGTTCTGAGTCTGAAGATGTGAAAATCTCTCTGTACTACTGTAATTACAACATGGTGTGAATGCAACATTAGAGTTTGGTAAATTCCTTTTCTTGTAATTTCTATTTAGCTTCCAATGAAGTGTGGCCCATTCAATACTGATTCATATTCATGAATTGAAAGGGGTTTCAAATATGTCATTGAAAAATAATTTTTATGAACACTTCAGGTGTCTCCTCTCATTTAATAATTGCATATATATATATATATATATATATATAGATTAAATGATTATAGCAAAATATTCATTAGTTATTAAATGATAATAACTAATATATATTAAATGATTATAGCAAAATATTCATTAGTTGCATTCCAAGTTGCTCGATCAAAAACATTTCAAATATGCACAGTGCGCTTAGCTTTCTCTCTTTCGCTTATGTTTTATTTATTCATTTTCACTCCCATCCCATCCATCCTCCTTTCTTTTGTTTGGCCCTCTGTCCTCTTCAGTTGAAACTTGTAGCCACTGCACAACCAAAACGATATCGATTGGTGTCCTTTGCAGCTTGTGTGATAACCTTGTGGTAATAGAGTTTCAGGGGTTGCCATGGATTTTTTCCAAACATATTCTGTCATTTTCTATGATTTATTGTTCCGATAAGCACCAATTAAATCTGCAGCACTCTATACTGTGCAGACTATGCAGAGCATCATGGATAGCTGCAGCTGCCTGATTCATTCATGTTCTGATAGCCTGTGTCTATTTCTAATCACGTCCATTAATCAAAACGGACAGAGGGAGAGACGGACGGGAAAAACATAGAAAGCTTCATCCTCCAGGCATCAAAGAGTGTGGCTATTTTCTTCCTCTTCAGTGGCTGATTTGCACCTCTTCTCTTTCCTTTGTCATCCAGAACTTATAGCTGAATAATAGAATGGCTCTCAGCTGCATGAATGCTTCAGTGTCCCCGACAGAAAGGTGAGCGGCTCCAACAGATGGAAGGAGAGAGAGAGGGATGGAGAAAGGGTGCGGGAGAGCATGAAAGCAAAAAAAAATGGAGTACACGGTGACACCGTCATAAAAATTTTACTGTTCTGTCCAGTTGCGTATGTCTTTTTCTTTGACTACTTCAAGAAAACAGAGAAGAATAGGGATAGAGGTGAAATTCCCTCTGTGTACTGTTGTGAAAACAAGCAAAAGGAAGTGACAGCATTAATTATTCTTCTTAAGGTGAGTCGCCAGTATCCATATCCTTGCGATATATAATATCATCATCTATTATGCATCTTTGCATTAAGCGTCCATTAGCTCATCCTATATATATAGAGAACTGCCTGGTTGATGTACATGAGGAAGAATTCTTGCTGAATCAACTGATTTATTTGGACAAGTCAATTTATCAATCCCAGCAACCGCATAAATATATATTCACCCTTGGTAAATCAGAGCAAAGGTGACTGTGAAAATAAATCTGCATTGTTTATCCTTTTGATCTTTCATTCAAAAATGTACACAATTCTAACCTATCACTGAAGTAAAACAATTAAAACTAAAGAGAAATTATTTTATTTAAATAAATGTTTTTCTCCAATACTTATTGACCACAATTATTGGCACCCTTATATTTTTTTATGAGTACAATATCTTTAAAATATCTTTAGTAAAAAATCCAGGGTGATTATGGACATTAAATTATCCAGCCATGTTCTTTTACAAAAACTTATTTAGGAGGGAAAACAAAGACCAAATTCAAAAATACAAATGAGCTTCACCAATTAGTGAAGTGACTTAAAGAAAAGATCTAGAGCAGTGAAAATGACCATTTCCAACGTCAGGAAAATAATGAGGAATTTCCAATCAACATTTCAAGAGTTCCCACTTCCTCAGTAATTAACCAATAATAGTAAGCATGTTTGGCGGACTGTCCAGGGAGCAGGAAGAGAACCTGGTGGACTCAGAGCCCTAGGGAATCTACCCCTAGGAGGCGAGGGATGAGTGGTGCTCAGAGCCCGTGAAATGAGATAACTGGAAGTAGTGGAGTTGGTTGGCGATGATTAAGGCTAGATTTAAATTGTTTTACCTCATTGATAATTTAGAACTTTGTGAAGTTTTTGAATGAAAGATAATATCAAGGATAAACAATGCAGATTTATTTTCATAGCCACCTTTGCTCAAATTTACCAAGGGTGCCAATGTCAGTGAAGGGAACTGTATTAGGCTTTCAGCTACACCCTAAAAACAGGATAACAGCTTTTCTCCCCACATGTCTAGTGGCGTAGCATCTAAACTGGAAGTTTTTGAAAATAGTTTTCTCAAAACTTTGTTTAGTGAAATATCTTTAAAGAGCATTAATCTAACAGAGTGATTTTAAAGGGTACTTTGTCAAAAGATTTGACAAACTTCCCAGATTAATTATGGATTCTGCAACTCAGATCTAAGATCTTTTTTCCCTCCTTGGACCATCTCTGACAAAATACTGTCTTACAGAATTCTCTTTTTCAGAGATTTATTATATACGTATGGTATGTGGGTGGGTGTGTGTGTGTGTTTGCATAGGCTTAAAATAATAATTCTTGTGCTGACCTTCATTCAGTTGTGGACAGTGGTTCTGCAAATTGGAATTTGGATATGTTAGGTTTAAACTCTGCTTACATACCAAACATGAATGAGCAAATAAGTAGAATTTGTCAAATTAACCCAACTGCATCTCTTACAATCGAAGCAACTTTTACTCACTTTCAGGCCATCCAAAAAAAACATTACAATCACTATTCCGCCATGTTATGTGTTGCAGTTTCTTCCATTCATAAGTATAGTAGTGAAAAAAACAACCATCTTTGTCTTTCTACTTTCATTCTTTCTATGCACTGTGTAAATAGCAAAAAGTAAAAGTATTTGCCAGCTGTAAATGCTATTTATAGAAAGTGCAAGCAGCAATGGATTCCAATTACACTAAGTGAAAATAGCAGTACTTTTCTTTTTAGTATTGCAGTATACTAAGTGCAAAAAGTGAAAGATTCTATTTACACTATGAAAAAATTGCAGACTTCTGCTATTAATACTACTTACTGCAAATAGTGGCAAATATCTGCACCTCAGTATCACAAAATGGCATGTAATAAATGCAGTAAAATGTATTGATACAAATTATGAAATCGATGCCATATTATTGGGACAATGTCAAGATCCTGCCTGCATCTTTGTCTTTATGTTATGTGTCAGCACATGGCTTTGTTTTTGTCAGCCATGTGCTTCCTTAGTCCCTCCCTCTTTCCTCTTTACCACACCCTCTCGTTAGCCTTGTTGAGTCCTTGTTTAGTTGATTGTCCTCAGCTGTTCCTCGTGTGTTTTCCTCCCTATGTATTGTACCCTTGCCCTATAGTTCTTTGCTGGTTCTTTTTGTCACACACTCGTCTTGTCACCCTTTCCAAATCAAGTACTTGAGTAAAAGTACAGATCCATACTATAAAATATTACTCCAGTAAATGTAAAAGCTCTCCTTTTTCAATTTCTCTCAAGTGAAAGTACAAAAGTAGTCAGTTTTTTTATGTACTTAAGTAAAAAAGTACTGATAGATTTACTTTGCAATTTTATACAGTTTATTAAATTTTATATAGCACATATTTTTTTATAATCTTACTGCACAAAATACCTGAGATTTTTGATGAGCATTATGTAGTAATTTTCACTGTGAAGCTTTACAATGCAATGTACCTGAGAGAAAACAGTTTTGAGCGTCTCATTTTCACCAGTAAAAAAAAAATTGTTTTGAAGCGTAGGCTATTTTTTTGCAGAACGTCACAGAATGTTATATATGACATGAGAATAAGTTAGGAAAATAATATATTTTCTTTTCCTTTTTTTCTCTCAAACCTTGTCTGTGTTGTAAACATTCTTGGCTAAATGTCCCCAGAGGCATTACAACCTACTTTGATCATTACTGTAGTTACCTGAATATCAAATCCTTTTTTTTTTCCCTCAGATGTAATATATCAACAATATTTGGACATTATCTAAAAATGACTACAACTTAGCAAGCTTGTTAGCTAAACAATCAGCATTAGATAACAATATTTAGACTTATGTTTAGTATATGTTTACGAATAAACATTAATATCTGTCTACTCGGATAGTTGATCCAAACAATATAAAAAAAAATTATACCGTTGATAAACAATATTAAAACAGACGTAGGGCTAAATGCATAGCACTTTAATAAAACTGCTAACGTTACAGCAGCAGGGCATAGGAATGTTTTTTGACTTAGAGACACTGATGTTGATGTGTGGGCTTAAATAGATCACCCTTTACAGCAGTGTAACAAAATTACAATTTGTACCTAACTATGATTTTCAGTTAAAGTTTGGTAACTTACTTTACGCATCATCGTTCGCACGCGCGCCAGTTGTTCGGTTCACTGGAGACTCGCTCTGAACGGATCGTTTGAATCAGTGAGTTGTTGAATTGAGAACAGCTGCAATCTGATCTTTCTAAGCATTAAGCCAAGAATGAATCGTTTGTTGCGATTTGCGAACAGACTGAACAGGTTAATTAAAAAGAATCAGTTTGTTATTGAATCGCTCGTCTGCGTCTCGCTCGGAGCACGTGATATATGAATGACGATATGTTTTATGAAATGTAGTGAAGTAAGAGTAAAAGTTGCTGAAAATAAAACTACTACAGTAAAGTACAGATACTTGAAAAATGTACTTAAGTACAGTAACAAACTACTTCGTTACTGTCCACCACTGGTCTTGTCTAACACTCTCTTGTCTTTACTCTTGGTTTTTGTCATTGTCCTCTCACTGTCTTTGTCGTTGCGTGTTTGTCTGGTAAGTCTTGTGCCCTTGTCCTGTCTAGTCCATTGTACTTTCATGTTTTGTGTTGCTCCTTCTTTTGATTTTATTTTAAATTTGCTTGCTTTTATTTCTTTTTAAGTTCTTCTAGCCTTGATCTTTTGCTTTGTACCTATATTTTAGTTGGTTGTGATGTTTTAGTTTAGATTCTTTGTTGTTTAACTGTTTTTATTAACAATAATAATAATAATAATATAATATTATCCAGTCTGCTTTTTGTGTATCTTTGTTTCTGTGGAGCCATGTCCTGTCTTGTCTTGTTCCTGTCCTGTTCACTGCCATTGTTTCTCCTGGCCTGGCATTCAGTCAGTTTCAGCATTGCCGACCTTCAAGTATCTGGTCTAGCTGTATCTTGTCTTGCTCTTGCAATCTACCCTGTCAGGCTTTGCCTGTTGGTGTTAAATCCTGCCATGTGTTGCCAGAGATGTTCCAGTGGTCATCCTTTGTCATGTTGTGGTCCTCATGTTATCACCTGTGCAATTCACTACCCCTTGTATCTCTGTTTTGTTAATAAACCCCTTGAATACAATCTGCAAATGGGTCCTCCTTCCAAATCCCTGACAGACAATACATCCCTACCTTAAACCAACTTTATATATGTGTATGCTTTCTGATGTGACATTTGAAAAAGAAAAACTTTTTTGGTAAAAAAGGTATATTCGAACTTGGGTCAATCCCATCAAAAACTACAGCATGCAGTTCTACAACTTTGAAACTTTGTTGACTAACAACTCTTTTGTAATGCTGACTAGCCCAATCACATTAGTGAGTGGAGTCAGTGTAATTGGTCTTTGCCAACAAGGCAGGTTATTTGCGCTTGTGGACAATCTCATTAAATTCTCATATACCCACATAGTAATGCTTTCTCCAGTAAAAAAGTCAAAATATCTCTAATTCATGAGAGAAATACGAACTGCTCAAGAACTGTTAACAGTCCTAAGCAAGTCTAAATATGTTGGAGAATTTAGATTTTAGCGACAAAATTAAGCATGATTATGGATTATAGAATTATACTTTGAACAGAAACAATGATTTAAATGCTTATATTCGATCATGGCATGTTTGTACCTGGGGTCATATCGTATTACTACAGATTTCAAAATAAATCTGAGTGGCACTGAGCGGCACTTAAACAAAAGTTCAATACTGGAACATTTTATTACATTGAAATTACATATTTCTGTGTTTTTATAACGTTGCTTTAGATATGTACTGCAGTGGTTCAGAATTGAAATATCCGGGGACTGTTACTTAAACGTTAATGCTTTATAATGTTAAAAATATACCCTACACCAAACCCAACACTAAACCAACCCGAAAGTGCTAACAAATTCAAAACTGATATAAAAATGCACTATTTGATAAAACCATGCCATTTCAACATCCTTACAGTGCCCTCCACTAATATACCCTTGGTAAATCTAAGCAAAGCTGGCGGTGAAAATAAATCTTTGTTGTTTATCCTTTTGATCTTTCATTCAAAAAAAAATCACAAAATTCTAACCTATCATTGAAATAAAACAATTGAAAAAAGGGAGAAGAACTCATTGTGAAATAAATGTTTTTCTCCAATACATGTGGGCCACAATTATTGACACCCCTAGTATTGAGGGGTGAGTAGTATTGAGTAAAATATCTCTGAAGTATATTCCCATTATATGAACATGAAAATATCCAGCACTGGCATCCTGTTTCACAGAAATATATATAGGAGGGAAAACAGCCCAAAATCTCTTAATCATCAACACAATGAGAAAAACCTAAGAATATCTTTCGTATATGCTGCAAAAGATAATTGACCTTCACCAATTAGTAAAGCGGCTTTAATAAAAGAGACACAGCAGTGAAAATGACCATTTCCACCATCAGGGAAATAATTAAGAATTTCCAATAAACATGCAATGTTAGGAAACTGCCTGGAAGAAGACGTGTCTCTGTCCTCCTAATACACCGTGAGGAGTAGTGTTTGAGTGACTAAAGACTCTTCAAGGATCACAGCTGGAGAATTGCAGAAAATAGTTGAGTCTCAGGGTCAGAAAACCTTTTTAAAAAAATAGATAAACAGCTCCTAAATCAGCAAATTCTTGTTCAGGAGGGTTTAATACAAATTCTCCTCACTCATCCAAAAACAATTTCCAGCATGTTCAGATGTCAGACATGACTGGAACTACAAATGGGACTGGCTTCTATGATCAGATAAAACTAAAAAAAAAATGTTTTTTAGCAATAAACACTCAAGATGTGTTTGTTGAACACAGTTTTGCCATGTCTGTGCCAGTCCTCTGACCTGAACCTGTGTGAGGTGAACTAAAGAGGGGAACCAACATGGAGCTGGTAATCTAAAGGGTCTGGAGTGATTCTGGATAAAGGAATGATTTATTTTCTCTTATCAGGTGTTCTCCAAACTCTTCAGGCATTACAGGAGAAAACTCGAAGCTGCTATCTTGGGAAAAGAACAAAGCTATAATTGGTGTCACAAGTCACACCTTTGTGGCTCTCTGGAAGACAGCAGCGGGAACCTTTACCCGAGTTCTAAGGTTCCTACCTGGACCCTTTACCCCCACGTACCTTGGTCGCTTCCGCTACCGGTTCCCCGCCATTTTGTGGCCTATATAAACTGAAACTGGACACTTGATCTTCGCAAAGTTTTTATTTGCCTAGCAGTCATTTCCAAGCGTTTTTTCCCGTTGATCTACCCGTGTTTATTTTGGATTGTTTATTGGACTTTGGATACTCGCTGCCTGCCCCGACCTTCTTGCCCGGAATATTGTTTATGATTATTGGATTTCCCTTTTTGACTCTACAGAATAAAAGCCTGCAAATGGATCCAATCGATTCAGGTGATTCATCACAATTGGGTGCCAATAATTTTGGCCCACATGTATTGAAGAAAAACATTTATTTCACAATGAGTTTTTCTCCCTATTTTCAATTGTTTTATTTCAATGATAGGTAAGAATTTTGTGAATTTTTTTAATGAAAGATCAAAATGATGATTAAGCAATTAATCGTATTTCAGGAGGAGCACGCACGAACGATCGCAGCTGCCACCAATCTCCTTA
>JAUYWG010000056.1:6504728-6516185 GCA_034779775.1 Enteromius afrohamiltoni | reverse complement strand
GCGTTCTCACACGCACACAGACAGGTAAATAAGTTGATAGTACTCACGTGAGTTGAAGCGATGATGTAGTAGAGTTGGGACCTGACGATAAAGCCATATGTGAGCTTAATGTCTGGTGCTAGGCAGACACCTGCTTCCTGTTTATATACCTGCGTGAGGTTACTTCCGGGTCCACCTGATCTGGTGCGTGTGACAAATATAATTGCCAATTGCATTCCTTAATTTCAAAATCCCCACACAGCCGTCTGTTTTTTCTAAAGGCTTTGTGTTTTCGCACTGTAGTTATTCTGCTCCAAATGATGAATTCCATTCATTACTTCCACAGACCTGAGGGTCAACACAAGCCATGGCTAAACAGATTTCATTAACCAAGAGCAAGGCAAGCTGCGAAAAAAGAAGCAGTGCTAGTCGACCTTGGCTGTAAGGTTACACATTTATTGATTGTTATCCCCCTCCTCTCCATCCCTGCCTTTCTTTTGTGGGCTAACAGGTCAGCTCGATAATGTTTCACCCTTTGTGTACAGTGTGTGGAGTGTATCTTGTTATGTCTATGGGTAAAGTGCTAAAGATAAGAAATGCTTGCACTTTTGCGGTACTGCGGATTTCAGACTATAGATTTTTGGATTATGCGACGTAGCCTGTTTCACGCTAAGCACTGCTGTTACTGCTACAAGTGTACATAGAGATGTTACAAATGACTAACTCCAATTACTTGACTGGCCAAGGATGTGCATTACCTTTAAAGACTTTACATTTGGCCATGTACACACTGCAGTTAAATACGGTTGTCAGTTGTGTTCTGAAGGCTTAATCCTGTTATGTACATAGGAGTGTGGTTATTTATGGGAGTGACTGGCATAACTACAAACAAATTCAGGTGACAAGCAAATTTCCATTAAATTAGCATAATATGAACTGAACCGGCTAAACAAATAGTTATTAATGCAGATTTAATTAAAAGAAGCTCATAAGCAGCTTAAAATCAATCAAAATTGACACTATATGTCTTAACACATATTCCTGGTTTTATTGTGCACAGTTCATTGGTGCACATTATTCCAAAGAAAAACAATATTTGTTGTTGTAATCTTCCATTAAAAGTTAATGACTTTCTCTATTCCCCCAGAAATACACTTTAGCATATAATTTTTCTTAAAAATGAAAGTTGAATGTAATGATTTCAGATACCTGATTGCATGTTAAATTAAAATGTATTGTATTACATGAAATTAGATGACCAACTTAGATGACCAGTACATCTTCTTATGTAATTTTATAATTTTGTTTGTGCATATTCTGTTCCACTTTATATTAGGTGGCCTTAACTATTAAAACACATCATAATCTTAAGAAATGCATAATAAATTCAATGAAGAAATATTCCTATTGTTATACCACTAAGCCTTAAGTGATATGTCAATAAATATGATAATGGATGTAAAACACAATTAGTATGAAATACATTTATTTTTGCAATGATTGGATTTGATTTTTTTAATATGGCTTAGTTAAATGTAACACTGAATAACAAACCACAGTTCAAATTATAATCAAGTACTTTACATGTGCTTTAGTATGTAAAAAGAGTAATTAAAGCATACTGATTTAAATTTACTTTATCTTATTTTTAATTATATACTTTTAGGATTTGAAGTACACTACACAGCACATTCAATATAATTAAACACTTCTTTTTCACAAAGGTTTTGATTATGGCTAATTTCACTAAGCACTTGTCAGTCGCTCTTCTCCAATCACTTTGCTCCATTTTTGTAAATACCCACTGTTCACAAATTTATTCTCATAAATTATACTAATTCATAAAGCTGCTTTTTATCTGTTAAATAAAAAAAAATATCAAAATGCATTGAAATAAAATGCATTGAGTAAAAGGTATGTTTGCATCACAGTGTGTCTTGCATCAGGACTCTTATTTTTAAAGTGAAACTTATTAAATTAAACTGAATAAAAGGTGGCATAACGTCTGCTTTGGGATATAATTCAGTAACTAATAGGGATTATGGCATCCTCATTGTGATTTAGGCTTTGCAAAGATCAAAGCCCTTCTATCCTGGGCTGAGATGCAAATATGAGAAATAACATCTTAAGGCATTCGTCCTACAAACAAATGAGCTTGATGCTCAGAAACATTTTACAATGACTTTTTATAAAGGTGCTACCATAAGCAGTTTATATTCTTGTTGCCATGTTGTGCAGTGAGAATGCTAATCTTTTGGTGGTACAGTAGGTCTTATATATTGTGCCTAGACGTATTGAGTGTTGAACAGCATAGAAACCCTCTCAGCCCTCACCAGGGGTCTCAGTTTTCACAACTGACTTCAAGAGTTGAGCTGAATCTCAATCTCTCTCTGGCCAGAACAAAACGTCACTATAGCACTAAGCAACATTTGGTCTGCCAGTAAGTGATGTAGACTCTTGTGAGATGGGAACACTTCTTTAGTGTATGGAGGGCAATTTAATTTGTATGTATGCAATGCATTTTCCTCAGCATCCTACATGCGAGTTTGACGTGATGCATTATTTATGAAACCTTATAAGACAGACGCATATGGACCACTTTTATGAATCCAAGGCAGAGCCACAACACAAATGCGGTCTGTGAAGAAAATGCAGATGCATCATGCGTGAAATCTGTTTTCTGCCGGGTGTGACCTCAGTAATGCATTTTATAATGGAACGAATAACTGTAATTGTTATGATGAAACCGCTGCGGCCAGATTGGGCCTGTTCTTGAGATATGAGGGAGGACATTAGCCACGGATTATCCGTATTTGTATTTTGCACACAAACACTCGTCTTTTGTCGTCCGCATTTCAAAAGGCCTGCTCGCAAATGACCTGCAGACACAAATTGCATTTAATTAGCATCAAATGCCAATCACTGATCTGACTGACTGTGACTAATTAGGATCAAATACTAAGCACAGATGTGAGTGACGGCACTGAGCTTTTCCTCACATTTAATCGGCAGTTTTCCCCAGCTGCTGTTGGGTGAACCTGACAGTGCTGTGGGGACGTGTAGCATTAGGAGGATTTGTTCTGCTGGAGTCCTTTTCGTGCTTCAGAATACTGGCCTTTGATGCAGGATTATGCCTCTGATTGTGACTCATGCCCTCGATTAGTGTCTGTTTTTGGACTAGAAAAAAGAGGCAGTGTGGCAAAGGCGCAGAGGCCCGATCATCACTCTGTATTATTATCCTTATCACTCAGAGGGGGAAATTACAGCTTATTAGATACTGAAGCAAATACTGATGAATCAGAAGGCAGTAGCTAAAAATAGTGTTGTTGAAAAATCATGTTCTTGGATGGCATTTTTTGCTTTCTATGTAAGAAGGAAAAGTCGCCAGGTTTTAGTGGCTGACAGTTGTTATCAAGCACTCTGAAATCTCCTCATTTAGATTTTTTTTCCTTTTTATGTTGATAAATCTCTATTATTCGAAATTCGGGGAGCTTTTGTATTTTTTACACTGTAAAGACGCACTTGTGTAAAGCAAAGTATGCCTTTATTAAAACCAGGTTAAGTATAATAAACACCTGTTGTATGGGTCTGGGCTACATTTTGAACAGCTGCAGTTTTGTGCAAAAAAAATGCATCTTTCATCTTTAATTTTGAGATCACGCCCTTCACCGACTAATAAACATTTCTCACGAGGTGATATGTTGTGTGTGTGTGGCGTTTGTCTGTGAAAGCTGTCAGTTTCCCATGCGATGAGGGAATATTACTGCATTAAATAGTTTTCTTTTTCAGGTATGATATATGTTTATCATTTTACACTAATGACGCTTGCAATTTTGTGCTGCGTCGCAAATCATTCTGATTCGAAACTAAAAGACAGAAACAGATGTTTTGTCATGCTGAGAGACAAGCAGATGTATGTGTGTGAGAAAATATCATATATAGTGTTAAATGATAAATGATGCAACGAATGATAAGCTATTTTCTGCCATTCTTTGTTTGTATTTAAGCTCCATTAGATGAGAGGCATGTTCGGAACATTCTCTTGCATTTGCTGTTGCTGTCAGGAATTTTTTTTTTTAAGCAGAAGGACTGCATTTAACAAACTTGTTTCAGCTTCAGTACATATATTCTTAGTTTTAATATATTTTTATTGTGTGGTAACCGTTTTATAAAAGAAATAAGGTATTTGAAGCAGTGCTGTATCGTGAATAAATCACGGCTCAGGGCGTTGTTAGGCACGAAGCGATTTATTCATATTTATACAGCATAGCCTTTCATACCTTATTGCTTACTTTTAAAATGTTTTTTCCCTGTTCTGTTGAAGCCATGTCTTTGGGGTCACTTCATGTCAAATCAACCAAATTCAGAAAGCAAATTTTAGAATTTGTTAATATATTTTTCTAAAGAAAGACAAACATAGTAATGAAAAGCAAAAAATTAAAGACTAATCACAGTCTAATCCGCTATTTTGTAGAAAGTTATAAAAATGAAACACTTCACTTGTGATTTGGAGCCAAGTTACAGAAAGAAAGAAAAGAAGAAAATAACAGAAAAAAAAAATACTTTTCAAAAGATGCAGCAGCGTTTACTAAATTTCAGAGATCGATAGGTCTATCATGAAAATCTGTTAGCGTCTTTGCATGCCTTACTTTTTTATATGCCTGTTACTCAAAAGTATCAAATATATCTTAATATCCTCTTAGATGTTGATTCTTAACAATCTTTTCTTTCAAAATTTTATTTTTCAGGGGCTTGTATGGTTCATTTGTAAATTAGTAAATTGTTAAATTGTTCATATTTCCAGATGACAAAAGCCAAATAAAGCTGATATTATTGATTTTTAAATTAAAACTTTTGCAAACAGGTTACGCACAAATAAGTGCATATGCACAGTTCATGATTTAACTCTCGGTGCACTGCAGGATATTCTGAGATGCCGCTTCACATAAGAATCTTTCTATATGAAATTCTTTAAGCCCAGAACTGTAATTTCTGTGTGATCAATACTTTTTATTGTTTTCTCGGTCAAGCAGACCGTGCAAGAGCAGTGTGCAAAAATCAAATTAAATTCAGCCTCACAGCACACCTCATGTGAGCACACACATACTGCTCATTCAGAAACCCTTTTTCGCATTTTGTTCTATTATTAGTTCTCCTCAAATATGTATTTAGCTCCAATAACTTTAGTCTCATCAAACATTTCTTCCAAGAGGTTTCAGGTGTTGTCATATAGCTTCCAGCAAACACCAGGCATGACGTATCAATGGCCTTCCTGAGGAGTCTCTTCTTTCCCTTTCTAGCCATAAAAACAGCTGGTTATTTGCAGTTCTTCTAGATATCAGATTAACAACCAATTCATTCTTTTGGATTCTATTCATTTGAATTGGTCTATCCAGGGTGGAGTGAGACATCATTTTGTATTAGGTACACAAACATCTTGGATCCTCATTCAAACATGTTACTCATGACAATGATCATTAGCGATTTGCGCCCGGTCCACAATATCTCAAGAAAACACCATCGGTGAGCGAGATACAGCCAGTAAGACAGATTGAAGACAAAGCAGAGGTATGTAGAAAAATGGTAATGGTTCAAATTTGTCTTTCTACAATGTCATTTAGGCCATTTAACAATTCCTATTGAAATGTTATTCCACCCACATCACCTACATTGAGAAGTAAACCATTTTTTCTTCTCCGTATAGAATGTGGGTGTATGTGGCGGAAATCTAAGCTATTACAAGTCATAAAAAGTAGTTTAATGATTCATTAACACGTATGTGATGTGAAGCAGTCACAAACCTTCTCTTCCATTCAGACTGATTTATGGGATTTGTGGGATTGTTCATATTGTGTCTGCATTCTTTAGGAAACAGACAGTAAGTGGAGTGGGATGTTAAGGATGAAAGCGTTCCAGCCTACACCCCAGCTTTCATTAATGAGTCTAATTAGAGTGCTGTTAATTTGCCATTTGTGCCCCTGGCCATGATCTAGTGCCTTCATTTGCATCCTGAAGGATATTTTTCTCCTCCGCCAGCTGACCGGAATACCAAGAGGAAAAGAATGAGAGACGAGAGGACAGTTCAAAAAAGATGGGGACAAAGGAAAGTGAAATGAGCATCTGAAGTATTTTCCCAGAGGACAATTTGAGTTTGAGGTTGCTCATTTAAGTATCAGCTTCGTTTCCTGATATTTTGCTTAAAAGTCCTTGGGAGAAATAAAAATCTGCTATAGGACCATCTAGAAGCAACAAATGGCATATCTGTATCACTATTTAGAAGCATTATGCTATCTAAATGACACTTAAAAACTGTATATATACTAATTCAGTATCTATACATCTGTACTAATTCAGATGGATTGATTTTAGTATTTTGTCTGGATACAGGTGTTGTGGCAAAGTCTTATGCTCTGCATGCATCATGGTCTGCACTGATAAATAAATATGACTGGTATATTTAATTCATTATAACAGTTTAGATATTCCACAAATACCAAAATGAAAGAGAAGTATTGTGGAATAAAATACACCATCACAATCACAGACATTCTTAGAATTCTGGACATTCTATTGTGGACAAGATTCGATTTCTCAGTGAATGCCTTTGTGAGTAGAAAAAAAGAGGCAATTTTCTTTGTAATTCATGAAGAAAATCACAGATATGAAATTGAAACGACAGGTCTGTCTGTCTATTTATTGTTAATTCTGACTGTCATTCTAGTATATATGTATTGTGGATATCTGTTGTTTTAGTTTGGATAATTGTCTATCTGACTGTTTGTCTTTCGATCCAGTATAGCTGTCTGTCTATTGTTCTAGTATGGATGTCTATCCTGTGGTTTTTTTTTTTTTTTTGTTCTTGTTTTAGTATGGATAATTTTCTATCTATCTGTCTGTCTGTCTGTATGTCTATCTAATATGGATGACTGTCTGTCTGTTATCCTAGTATGGATGTTTGTCTGTCTATTCTAGCATGGTTGCCAGTCTGTCTGCCTGCCATTCTAGTATGGATGATTGCCTGTCTGGCCGTCTGTCTATTCAGTATGGATGACTGACTGACTGCATATATTTCTGCAGTATACCTGTCTGACATGAACGTTTTTGTTGTGTAAACAGCAGTAAACCGTGAGTCCACCTTGAGCAAATATGTATTTGTGGTTTGGTTTGGCAGCGGTTTTGTTAAATGTCAGAGCTGTGTGTGGTGAATTGAATCAGCTGTCAGCTAGAAGGGTCTAAATATAAAGCTGTATTATTTGCCTGAGTTTGGGGGTTGTTCCTTTGGTCTCTTAAGGAGTCTGCGAGAACTGAGGGCTCTTTGTGAACCTCCATTTACTTCCGTCACCACTGGGAATAGAAGGACACATGCCACTCCGAACCCTGCTGTTTATCACTGACAAAGAAATCTCAAGCAGACACAGAAAGAACATATTTGCGTAAGGTTCTAATGTAAGTGTGTGTGTCTAATTCTGTCCCATGGGAAACAGGAACTCTGTGTGTGTGGAAACAGTGGTGTGACCTATATTTGCCACAAAAGACTCAGCCAGGGGTCGGTGTGGATCTCTCTCCTGTCCCTGCAAGGTTGGTGTGTAAATTCAGGGCAGTGGTCATCTCTCTGTGGGACATCATGTCCTCTGTCTCAGCCTGAGCTGCGCTCCAGAGGGGCCAGCCTTTCAAGCCCAATCTCTTTATCTGACGCTTTGTGGGGAGGCGAGCTTTTTGCTCACAGAAATACATTTCTGCCAAACAATAGGAGATAGGCCACAGAGAAGAGTGGGTGGAGGTACGGCTCTCTCCTGCCAAGTGAATCCATGTGAGGCTAACATTGTGTACATGTGTGTGTTCATTATCTGTGTGTGGATGAAAAGAAAACATGACCATCCAAACCACTTCCAAGAGTAGGATAGATTGCAGGACTTCCAGTGCATATGAATATGGTGCAAGGGCATTTAGCCTGTCAGTTTGAAAAGCGATATAAATTATGGAATCTATTGGATAGTAGTTGTAGTAGCTGAAGATTATGTTATGATCATATTAGAGAATAAATGAATTAATGAGTGAGACCAGGTGTAGTGGTTTAAAGAGTTAGTTCACAACCAAAATGAAAATTCTGTCATTAATTAAACCCATGAGTTATTGATGAAATCGGAGAGACATCTGACCCTCCATAGATAGCAAAACAACTAAAATAACGCAGGTCTAGAAACTTAGTAGATGCATAGGTTAAACAGGTTTAGGTTAAACATCAGTAGCTTAATTTCAACACTACTTTTTTTGCGCAAAGAAAACTTTGATAAAGTTTCACAACTCATACGCATGGTTTCCTCTAGGTGTAAACGACCACAGATTACGCACATGCACAGAATTAACATAAAAAAATATAATTTTATTAATTATGTTATTTTTGTTTTCTTTGTGCAAAAAAAAAAAAAAAAAAATCTGATGTAACATGGGTTGGACTGTTATACTGATGTTTGAACTACATTTCTGGATCTGGGATTATTATTTCAGTTGTACTGCTGTCTATGGATCAATTTACCATTTATCAGTCTCACATGATCCTTCAAAAATGCTCAAAATAAAATATTATTATCAGTGTTAAAATCACAAACACGATCTCTCTCTCTCTCTCTCTCTCTCTCTCTCTCTCTCTCTCTATATATATATATATATATATATATATTTTTTTTTTTTTAATAAAACCATGCATAAACCATGACGCATTTTTGTTAGGATTTTTTGATAAATAGAATGTCCAAAAGAACATAATTTACAGTGTATAAAATATAAATATTTTATATTTCACATATTATCCTTGCTAAATAAAAGTATTAATTGTAAGGTAGCATAATTAAAAAAAGTGGAAGTATAAAACTTCTAGTTAAAAGCATTAGTTCATGATTAGTCACATGCCATTTTCCCTCTCAGAAAAGTGAAAGTACTATAAACCTCTTTGATTCCAGTTCACCTGAGGCTTCATTATTACCAAATCAGGAAAGTTCAACATGGCAGTAGTCATTAAAAGAAAAACCCTGAAGGGCCAGCTGTGCAATAAAATGAAATTTTATGACAGGAAAAAGTCTGGTACAAATTATGTGACAGCATGATTCAGCTGTGTGGAATTACAATACAGAGTTATTTTAAACATGTATTTTTCATACATCTGAAAGTGAGTAGAGAGGCTTGAACTGAACTTGCATGACACATACAAATGGAAAGAACTGCGAAGAGAACATCTAAATCCTAAAAGGATCAGTGCCAGATGGCTGTGGAACATTGTAACCCTGTATTAAAGAAACATCAGCAACTCATAAATCTAACATAAATACAGATCACACTGTCACAAAAACTACATCACTGTGGAAAGTGGAACACAGTCAGAATTGAAGTAAAAGTCAAATGGAACATGACCTACCGAGAGAACGTTATTACGTAGAGTGCTTATAAATGACTGACATTGTCTCAGTCAGAGTTCAGTAATTCAGAGAATGTTACACACTCAGTGGAGTTACTAAAAAAGACAAAAAATCTTGAATCTTTGGGCAGTGGGAACTCTCTTATGGAACAAATACAAGTACAACTTTTCTTCTGGAACGAATACAGTACAACTTTTATCAGTTTCAAAGTACTTTTCTCCACTGAGTGAAAATGACACACTGGCTCTGCTCCAAAACCCACTAAGTTTCTTTGCCCTACATAGGCAGCATTCTAAGCCAGCTTCCTAACTGAAAAGCAACCTCATAAATGACTGATCTGGAACACTCATGGGCAGCAACTCTATCCATGAAGTTCACAGGGGACTCAGTGATTTTAGTACAGTTTAGCAAGTTGCTAAGCTAATGGTGCAATACTATAATAAGCAGATAAATACACACCAAACTTTTTAATTAATGAATTATGTTATTAATTAACATTTATTTTGATTTTTCTGCTTAGCTTGTCTAAATGTACAATGTGTTGTTCTCTACTGAAAAGACTAGCATAGTTGGTTACCAGCTAAACTAGCACTAGCCAGCAAAATCCTGGCTTGCCTAGCATGCAAATTCATGCTGGTGTAAGCAAGTCTATTCAGCAGGGATTCTTTATCATAATCATAAACATAACGTTTGGAACAGAGGGTGTCTGTGATGCCTTGCATGCTGCCTGAATGCAGTTCAGTGATTTGGAACACAGCCACTGTCCTCATTGCCTAAGGTACAGTACCTGAGTATATTTTCTACACCAATACTATATTACATGCTTTGGCTGTATTGTAAATCTTTACAGTGGTGCCAATAAAGCTTTGTTGACTCGGAGCGAAAGAGAGAAAGAAATGCTTTGTGATGGCTTTGCTATGTGGTTTCTGGTTTGTGTGTTTCTCTTGGCAGCAGGGCTCATTATCCGTGTGGCTGCATTGATCTTTCCCCGCTGGCTGGCCTTACCGCAGCACCTTCACGGCCCATGGCCAAGCCCATTAGCACAAACATAAAGCCCACAGCCACACATTCTCCCATACACAGTCACTGACACACACACACAAACCCCTATAGACTGTATCGGAATGGAGTCTTGTATGTTTTGTAGCCTCTTCTGGTCAAGAATCCTCTGTTGAGTCTGTCTGATCGACATGTGAAGACATCAGTCACAGTTTATGTGTCTGAATTGACTGCTATGAAAAAAAATAAATAGCTGTTATAGAAAACCTTGTGCTATCTGGATGTTTTTTTTGTGACCAATGGAAGACAAAACTTATTTAGACTTTGTTAACAGCAAATAGACTTGACAATTACCGTGCAGTCAGTATAAAGGCAATGAAAGTATTGAGCATGTTATCATCATAGTTCTAAAGTTGCTGTTGACATTACATTTTTACCAAAAGTACTGTAAACAATACAAATAAGTTCAGAAATTAAGTTCTTTCCATAGATTTTTATTGAATTCTAGTCAGGTGATTGGCTGGGCCATTCTAGCAGCTTTATTTTCTTTCTCTGAGACCAATCCTTGGCTGTGCATTTGGGATCATTGTCTTGCAGAAATGTTCACCCTCATTTCATCTTCATCATCCTGGTGGATTTTTATCAAGAATGTCTCCTTCATTCTTCCTTCAATTTAATGAATTTGGCTAGTGCTGCATGATGATGTTTTGAGATAATGTGCAGTGCCATTTGACCTCCAAACCTGGTGTGTTTTATGGCATTTATGGCAAGTAAAATTTTTGTCTTATCTGACCAGACTATATTCCCCCAGTGTTTCACAGGCTTGTCTAAATGTTGTGCAGCAAAATTTAAACAAGCTTCTACATGCTTTTTCTTCAGCAATAGAGCATGTTATAGTGAGTGCATTATTGTTTTCTTTGAAAAAACTGTACATGCTAATTCCAGGTCTTTATGAAGCTCTCCACAAGTGGTCCTCGTCTCTTGGACAACTCTTCTGAAAGAAAAAGTTTTTAGCATCCATTTATTTTGGATGCTTTTAATCGTTAAAAAAAAAAAAAAAAAAATA
>JAUYWG010000056.1:6480077-6500594 GCA_034779775.1 Enteromius afrohamiltoni | reverse complement strand
TATATAAATATATATAAATATATATATATATATGTTACCAAAATAAAGTTTTTGTTTATATAAAATGTGTGAACACACACAAATATATGAGGGAAAATTTGGATGGACGCTTAAATTTGTGTATGAAAAATAGGCCTACAACAACAACAAAGGAATACAACAATCAGGATTTAGTTAGTATTTAGTAGTGAACTATCTGGTAAAGCTCAGATATATGCCATTTATGTGGCTTGGGAAGCAAATTCCTGCAAAAAAGACTGTGTGTGTGGATTAGATAAAATGGGAATGAGTACTTGAATGATGAGAGGCAGAGTGAGACAAAGAAAGAGTGGAGAACAGGCCCGTTGTGTGTTCATAAAGCTCCATGTAATCCTTACAGATGGATTGGGCTGTTCTGCCCAGAAGGACAGATAAAAGGAATTTGGGTCTGGCATTTTCTCTCTGCTCTATTACCCGTCCATAAATTTTGGGTCAGAGATCATGCCCTATGAGTATCACACAAGTTGGCTCATTCCAAAAAAAGTCAGCTCACACTGAACATCTTTTCATTGACAAGTCCAGAGTCAGACTTGAGGTTCATGAGTTAAGAAAGGCTTGACAGCCTTTGGGATTACCTCTATAGGAGCAATTGAAAGATAGAGAGAAAGAGAGTGAGTGTTGAATGAAATAAAGAGAAGGCAGAGTGAGGGAGGGAAGGAACAGATAAACGTGATGAAGGAGCATTGTTGATGGGTTTCACGTCTGTGTTTGTCAGCAGTAAGAGAGTTTAGTGGACCTGTCCTTGGAAGGGCTTATCTGGTATTAGCAGGTCTACTGCCCCATTGTCCCTGCCCAGAGACTCATGGGATGTCCAAACCAGCCAGCCAGAGCATCGTCTAGATGGAGGATGACCAGACTTTCCTATCACTGTTATACGTAAACAGTATGTAAATAACCATGAAGTATTACTCCCTTTTTACACAGTAACCTCATATTATCTTTCCATTAGAAAATGTGTGAGATAATTTCAACAGCATGAATTGTTGTATAATTTTGATGGATTATAAAATATGGTAGCATAAATAAATGTGGCTAGTATGTGATGTTGTTCCGTAAATATGTAAAACAAACCATGAAATGCTGATAAATTATATATTTATAAAAAAAAAAAAAAAAGTAATTCTTAAGATTGGTCAGAAGAAAGCATAAGAACATTCTTTGGGCGTATTTTCAGGAATAGAAAACATTCTGAGAAGAAATGTTTTGTGAATCTGGCTTCAGGTTTCTTTTAGAAGAAGTACAAAGAAAGTCAGGTTGAAGAAAAAAAAAACATAAAGGCAATTTTCTAGGAGCAAGAGGGAGAGATTGAAATGAAAAAATAATTTGGTAAGCATACTTTTTCTTCTTTTCAGCCTGAGTTTGGAGGTCTGGCACCTCTGTCTAAAGCTTTTACAGAAGTGTCATGTTTCCTGATTCAGTGCCTTCAAAACGACAATTACAAAATGACACCTTTTATGACAACCATGGCGCTTCTCTCTGCCAATTAATAGCTCACAAACTCTCTTATAAACTTTCTTAATATACAGACAACTATAAGTTAGCCATTTACATAGCATGATGATTTGACATCGTTGACCTTCCTCTGGGTCTGTAATAATCCTCAGCATTGTAGTTTTGACAAAGGGGTGCATTTGAGAAACATAAAAACTGCAAAACGGTCACTGGGGTCTGCAGCTGTTCAACGTTGCCTTGTTGAGGATCCTATCCAGCTAAAAAATATTGTTTAAACCAAAGTGAGATTGGGGCAGGTCTGTCTGTTTGTCTGATTAGTGGAAGATTAACTGTTATATATTACATTTGCATATTGTTTTTATTTTTTAGAAGCCAAATGTCTGAAAAACACCTCTGTTATATCCTCTTCTGTGTCCCCTGGCAGTGCCTTGAGGTCTTCTGCTTCCATTTAAATGCTCTTCAACCCCTGAAGATGAGTCTTTATGCACTTACCTGTGGCTTTTCTATTAGGCGTGTGCACTAGATTGAATTATCTGCTCTCTAGGTATTTGCTGCAGTGTTTTCGGACATCTGCTTCTGTATTTATTTTAAGTGAAGATGATAATATTTGTCAGAGCAGTTTTGTGTCACACAAATCTCTGTCTTAAAAGTGGACTACAGTTTTATGGAATAGTCGCTGAAAATGTACTCATCCTCAGGCCAGTTTTTTTCAGAATAGATCTGAAGATATTTAGCATCACACACTTGCTCACCAATGGACCCTCTGCAGTGAATGCTGCGATCCGAATGAGACACCGACCAGCTATTAATAACATCACAATAAAAAAAATTCTGATTGATATGATCTTTGTATATTTCGCTCCTGATTCAGATGAGACCATTTTTGTATAGATTTTTTTTTTCATTTATATATTTTACATATATATATTACATATGTATTTGTTTATTATAAATATGCAATATATTACATCACAAGATGTTTTGTTTTGGACTGGAGTCATGTGCAAACTTGTGATGTTTTAATCAGCTGTTTGGACTCTTATTTGTGGAGTATTTCTAGATACATTCCCTGGCATTTGACACTGTTTAAGTGTGAATAGTTATTTTTCCCTCAATTCTCTCTCCAGTGTAATGAGTTGATTCACAGCAGTGAACTGCAGATTTTGTCCTGACCTCGTCTGGCACCCGAGGGGGGAAGCCTGTCTGTCTGATTAACTCAATACAGCCAAACTGACAATGATGAAAGCCAACAGAAGAAAAATACTACAGTGCTACGAACCCATTCCTGTCATTCTTCTGATGGGCAAGACCATAGGCAGCAGTATATGTAAGACATTTTACCATTCGCAAGCTTAAAGTCCATGTGATCTGACGCCACATTTTTTTTTTTTTTGCATGACTCCAACCTATTAGCATTATCTCATCTATGCTTCCCTCACTTCCTCTATCTCTCTCTTTCACCAGGTTTTAATGGGTTATCTGTCACTCCTAAAGCTGAAAGTCACCTTGCTGTCTTTCTCTTATCTGTTCTTACTGGGAGTGAAATGGAGACTATTTTAAATGCGTTTTAGACATTTCAGTAAATGTCACTGCGAACGGAAAGTTCAGATAACGAGCTGAACTATCTCTTAAAGTCTCTGATTCAAATGTCTCAAAATAAGTTTTTCCTTAAAAGTCATCTCCTAATTTATAAAACATGGTTTTACTTAAGCCTAAAGGTGATGTTATATATACACACTGTGAAGATGCTAAAAACTAAAAAAAAAAAAACTGCAGGGTAAATTCATTTAGAGCCACTACACCAAATTAAGAGATAATATGACATTTTCCCATTTTAACCTATCTGCAACATAATAGGGTGCATAAAGCGCCTACAAAACCTCAATTTGTAGCGCTTCTAATTACTATAATAAACAGCAGTTAGCAATTGGTTACACTCCAATAATTTCACTACTTATCGAGTATGTTATCAGCATGACTCATATTTTAGCTGTGGAACATTTGGTACATGATATATTGACTGTTTCATAATGTATTGCTTTGACTTCTGTCAGATGTACAGTCGTTGGCACCATATTGTGTGAGAAGACAATCCTATGAGAATAAATTAGCATACTTTTTATTTTACTTGTAGTTAGGTTGACAAAATAATGCTGTTTGCTTATTTATGGCTGCTTTTTGTTATAGAAAAAAATGCATATTTGCAAGATGACATAACCAGTCAGTCAGTAGAAAGCAGGTGGTAGTTCTTAACAATAGATCATTGTACTTGGTAAAAATGGGCACAAAGACAGGATCAGCTAGTGCAAAAAATATTGTTGATGGATTGACATTTGACACAGACTAAAGCTTTGTGGCTCTTTGTGCCAATTTCTCATGTACTGAGTAAAATGTCTGTATTCTGCACAGGAAGTAGCCTCTGGCTAAACGTATATTGATTATGAGAATTAAAGCAATAAAATGTGCTTAGAGCTCTTTTTTATTCTTTTTCTCTCGATTAACCTGCAACCCACAGGCATCCTATTGCCATGGGAACTGAATGAGGGATAGAGAGGTTATTCATTGGCTCATTCAATCTGCATCACCATCTGCTTTTTGAAACACATACTCAGTTTAGCATTTCTGAGATTTGGATCAAGGAATTTGATGATAACCACTGGGGGTTCTGAATTTAAATAATTAAAATAATCATCTTGCGTCCTTTTTAATTAGCAGGTTTCATAAGATTTCAAAGCAACGTTTCATATCTAAAAACTTCAATCTATTGTTCTCAAAACAAGCCAGTCTGTGTACTGGTTAATTAAATATAATCAGAAAGTCTTTTAGATGTAATTACTGATCTCTAAATGCTGTTCTATTTTATTTTATTTTTTTTTAAGTTAATAGTTAAGTTAACTGCTCAATGTGGATATCCAGTGGCTGTCACCTTTTTTTAGAAGCTCTGTTGTTATGTTAAGACTTTGTCTTGGAGGAATTTAAAAGTTGTGTTATTGATTTTACCCTTGGTTTGACCCTCTCTGTCTGTCAAACACTATCAGCCATCGTAGGATGGAACATGTCTGACTTAACTGACACTGACACACACATGGACTCAACAGGAACTAATGTGAAAAAGTGGGAATGTCAGTCACTCTGTGAAAGCCTCAGACAGACATTAGTACTGGAAAAAAAGAAAGTAATTGTTGACACAGGAGCATTTATGCGGTAAAAAACAATGACTAAAATGCATTCATAAAGTCAATATAGTAGACAATTGAATGGTTTTTATTTTCAGCATAAAAAACAGTTATAGCAATAAAATTACCAAAGAATTACTCTCAAGCCATCTAAGATGTACATAAGTTTGTTTCTTCATCTGAACAGATGAAATTTATCTTCACTTGCTCATAAATGGATTCTTCACAGTGAATGAGTGCCATCAGAATGAGTCCAAAAAATCATCACAATAATCTACAAACTTCAGTCCATTCATTAACATTACAGTTACTAAATACATCATCAATTTTGTATTTAAATTACTTCAACAGTTACTCTGTCTGAAAACTAATTTAGTTTCTCAGTAAGTAACTTAATTATTCAAATTGCTACAGCAGTCCACAGAGGTTGTACCTAAACTACCATTGTATAATGGATAACACTACACTATCGTTTATCATTACACAAGCCACATTTACATATAGCCGGGTATTTAAAGAAATGAACATTTCCTCCCCTCCGTTTTAATAACATTGTGCACACAACATCGTTTTCAAAAAACTTGTCATTTATATCAACCCCCATGAAAACGCAGTCGAGCGCGATAATAACTATGCCAAACCTAAGTAAATAGGGCGCTCACATGATATTAAGCATTTTCTGGCGCATAACCAAACCGCAGGGAAATACCTGCGTCTTCCCTTTGTGTAAACAGGGCCTTTAACTAATGATGAGACAGACAGACAGTCAAGCTGCATCAGTCACAGTATTAAACTACATTAGGCCCACAGCTGAACAACAGAACTACAGAAATGCAAATTAGGCGGTGACCAGGACATCAGCAGGGTTGTTACACAACATAACGTACACAAATATATTTTGAACGATCACTAGAAAATACAATCACCAATTATTCATCTTACTTACAGTTGAGCAAGATGAGCAAGCCAGTCCAAATAAACTGGCACTGATCCATCTTTTAAGACCAAGCATTTGGTGAATATCGCGTTGTACTACAAGATTGGAAAATCAGTAAAATGATGCAAACACAACAAGAGATTGTACTGCTGAGGTGTTGTTGAAAAAATGAATACGAATCACTCATTCTTTGTAGATTCATCTTTCAGAAGGGCATATAAAAGAAATTTACTCTCACAGGATACAGCGCCTTCTTCACATGATGTAATCCATGTGGAGATTGTACTGTTTGTGGGCGGGGCAAGTTGTTCGCGACGTAGAACGTGGGCAGACATTATGCAAATATGTTACTTGGTGACGTGTATACATAACAGAGAAAGATTCAAATTGCTGATGACTTGTTTAGGCAAATGTTTTTTGTTTTTTTTTCGGCTTGGGGGTGAGTTAAATAATGGTTAATTTTCTTTTTTGGGTGAGCTATATCTTTAAGGCATTTTAACTTTAAACCACCTGTTCAAAAACAATGCTTTCTTCAGTAAAACTGCCTATCTGCTATTACCCCATTCAGTTGGGAAAAGTTACTTTTAAAAGTAATGCATTACAATTTGCATTACTCCCTAAAAAGTAACTAATTACGTTACTTAGTTACTTTTTATGGAAAGTAATTCATATGTTACTTTTACATTACTTTTGAAATATGAGCAGCGTTTGAGTTTGAATTTAATATAAGAAGTTCTATTTATAGCAAATGTAAAAGCCCTTTCACTCAAGTATAATGAATAAACCTTAGGCTGTAAATTCAATAAAGAAAAAGTAAATTCACATCTGTAAAGTAGAATACAGGAGAAGAAAGTAGTTGAACTGGATAATCAAAGGTCAGCAGACATTGACATTGACATTGACAAAGACATTGATTAATAAAATGGGATTATATACATTTATGTAATTTAAGTTTTGCATGTTTGTATCATATTTTGAGTTTATTTTAATTAATTTTGATGAATACTACATCTGTTTTTTGAGAGTAAGATGAATTAATGCACATACACATTTAGTCTAGAACTACCCTGTATTCACACACCGCACACAATGCTCTGTATTTCTGATTGGATAAACCATCCCAGTCTGTCCCGTTGGCTTCTCCAGACCATTGACTCGGCTATGTGATTCAGTTCACTCTGTGTCCCCTCAAATTAAAAATACAAAGTCCTACCCTTTGTGCTCTCTTCGTCGCCCCGCGTATTTACGAAGGTAGCGGAGGCCGCCCTGGCTCCACTGAGAGAGCAGGGTATTTGCATCCTCAACTACCTAAATGACTGGCTCATTATAGCTCAGTCTCAGGTTCAGCTGTGTGAACAACACCTCAGCCTGTCGGGGCTTTGGGTCAACTTGGAGAAGAGCAAACGCTGTCCGAAACAGATGATATCTTTTCTCGGTATGGAGTTGGATTCGGTCAAGCAAACAATGGACATGCAGTATCAGGGGTTTTGAAGCAGAGGTTCTAGGTGACCTACCCCAAAGGGTAGTTGACACCGTATCTTCAGCGAGAGCGCCATCCAGAGTCCCTATGCTTTGAAGTGGAATCTGTTCGTTGAGTGGTATTCTTCTCAACGAGAAGACCCCCGGAGATGCCCAGTCATTCTTTCATTACTGCAGCAGGGGTTGGAGCAAATTCTGGCTTCATTCTCCCTTAAACTCTATGTTGCAGCTCTTACTGCAAACCATGATCCCATAGGAAGGTCTGTTGATAAGCATGACCTGATCATCAGTTTCCTCAGAGGGGCCACAAGGTTGAATCCTCCACAACTGTACCCTCTTGAGACCTGTCTCTAGTGCTGAGAACACTTCAACAGGCCTCATATGAGCCTTTGCCAGCAGTTGAGCTGAAGTTTCTATCAATGAAGACTCAAGAGGGTTAAGGGGACTTGCAGGGGTTTTTGGTCGACGAATCATGCCTTTAGTTTGGGTCGGCAGAGTTCACTGAGGCCATGGCCCAGCTATGTGCCCAAGGTTCCCTCTACTCAGTTCACATTATTATTAATAAGATTATAAGACAGTTTATGAGAGAGAATGCTGTGTATGATTAATAAACAAACTGTTCTATTGAGTCAGAATTTCAATGAATCAGTAGATCTGGTTTTTAGCAAATAGTCACAAAGACATGGAATACACTGCAAACCAATCATTGTTTATTTAATAGAAAAAAGGAACTAGGATATTCTTGAATTCTTGATTTTTTTTAATGTTGTGTCCCCCAGAGGAAAAATGACCTCTGAGGCCATTTGAACTCTCTCTGGGTTTCTGCTTTTAGTCTCACTAACTAGCCTGTGCAGCAGGAAATGGAACGAGCGAAAAGAGAACCAAGAGCGCTTTAAGCACTTGTTAAATGCCAATCAGCAGAAATGTCAACTCTCATGTTGCAGATGTTTCTAAAATGGATTCAGTGCTGTGAAAAACATCGCTCCAAACACTCTGCCTATGAAATTGCTTTCCCTCTGCCTAGATTAGCACTCCTCTCTCACTTCCTTTCCTCCATTTCCCCCTCCTCATTACTGTTTCTGTTTTCTCTCTATTCGCATCCATTACCTGAATTGTGCACTTTCTTTTCTCTCCCACAGAGAGTCTTTCCAGGTTGCTGTTGAGGACAAACTGCCTCATGCTGTCTGCGCTCAGGGGGAAAAATGGGCTACCGGAGCGTCCGAGTGCTCTTCCTGACAAAAAGAGTGTTGGGTATGTGACAGAAAGGCCAATATATTAGTTAGCACTCGAGCTACACATACAGAATTCTCACATGACCCTCTTATGAGGGAATGATTTTGAAAGGACTCGACATAACACAAACTCTCGCTCATTGAAATTCAAGCTGAGATGTAGTCAAGGTTATAGACAAAGCTGATGCAACAGAGGAAGATGATGAGAAAACTAGGTTTTTCATTCCTGACAGTATTCTGTGTTAACGGTTTGAAAATATTTTCTTATTCTCTGTCCGCTAAGGTTTGTAGTTCACGGACAGCGTGATGTTAGCCTTTCGAGATTTATCCACTGTTTTACATGACCCCTGATGTCAATAAGCTAACAAGCTAACAATTGACTACCACTAATGAAGTTGACTTTGGATCTTAATGCTTAAGTGCTTTAACTTTCACACAGCAGTGCTAATTTAGTATTATTTAAAGAAAACAAAAAACACCTCAAAGTCTTCTGACTGGCTAAAGAAAAATCTTGAAAAAATTATGGAAAGCTCAATTTCAGAACGTAATTTTCTTGGTAACTCATTCTCTAAAGACTTGACAAATAGCTTGTATTTATATAGTTTTCAAAAAGCAGATCAACATTTCGGTTTTCATTTTCCTTTTATTATTTTGTGTTATATGTGTTTCATCTTTTTTTCCTGTTTTGCTTTAATTAAATTTAGTTGTTAATTAAGTGTTATTTGTATCTATATTGCTATTATAATTGTATAATTATTTACATCAATTGCCAATGCAGTTTATCCAATATTACAATTTTATTTCACATTTATTTTAATCACTGAATATAATTTTAAATGGTTAATAGTAGCTGTACTGTACACAGTAGCTTCATGCTCTTTAAATATGGGCATTGCAAACAAACATGGAAAGCGTTTGACTAACAGAAATAAAGTCTACTCACTGGCAAGAAAAAGAAAGAATCTGATTTATAAATATTTAGCTTACAGTGTTATTTGCTTACAGTCTTGTGAAATGTAATAGGTTTTGATTTTTAAATATTTATTTTTACCTTTTAATTTATTTTCATACATTAACATTAACAATAACTGCGCTCTTTCTGCTTAAAAAGTGCATAAAACTTGACTGGCAGTCAGAAAGCACCTCAAAGCCTTCTGGCATGGCTAAAAAAATATTTTAGCCATTCAACACATAACTGTGTAATTCATTCTCCAAAGTCCTGTCAAATATGACAGCTTGCATTTATAAAGTTTCATTGAACAAGTTACCAATCCAAGTCCTCCTGAAGTTTTCTTGAACAGACCTGGCAAATGTTTGTAATGCCAGAATCAGATTGCAATTTAACTTTATTTTCAATCTGCATGTTTTGTCAACGTTTAGCTTTTGTTCGCTGAATTTATTTCCTTGGGATGCCTTTGTGAGAATGAACATTACTTTGCATGTTTATTATTTTTTTCCTTCAAAGACCAATTTGCATTTGACTTTGTACCTGCTCAGCTTTCTCGGTGCAGTTTGTATGTCACCACTTTCTAATTAAATGCTAAAATATTTATGTTTGAAAGCTTGTTTATATCGGCCTCTGCCTCTGTTTGCAGAAAAACTATTTCGAAAAGAGCGAAGGGGTCCTGGTCACCATGAGCAGTGGAATTAATGAACGCAACTATAAAAGAAAAAGCCAGGGAGATGTATACACCTTGAAAGAAGCACAGGCCTATTTTAACTTATTTTTGTCCTTTCCCTTTTTATTTCCCCTCCCTCCCTGTTTTTTCAGCATTCAACTTTTAAGACAACTGCCCGTGGGTGACATTTTCGTTCCTGATGCACTTCCTGAATTCTGGCTTCAATAGGCACCCTGTCTTCCAGCGACTGGCTTTGAATACCGCTGGGGCCAGAGACCCAGCAGATCTGCGCTTAAAGAGAAGGCCTCTTTAAAACCCTTTCTCCTCCTCCTGTCTGATTTTCCATATTTTTGTATACAGCAGAGAGGGTGAAATTCCCCACTGACCCTCTTCATGGTCTTTTGAAAGCCACAGACACAATCAGTATAATCCCTAAGATATGGCTTGTGAAAACAATATTGAGACAGAACTTGTTCAGTGATACCTGAACAAAATAGGAATACCAAAACAATTATTTTCAAAGTCAAGACATAATGGTTCAGTCGACTGGAATAGGTTAGTAAAATTCAGTTTTGGCACTGACACAAATATGGTACTTTTTTTTTTTTTGGTAACACTTTAACATTTGAACCCTTCTGCTGTGCTGAAATCAAAAATTACTGACTTTACTGACTGATTTTTTTTTTGCTCTATTATAACCAAAAATGGACTTGGAACTGATTGGTCATTGATTTGAGCTTATGCACAAAAAGCATGTGGATATTTCACTTAAAAATGTAGGTGCATAATCAATGATCAGTGAGGTCTAAATTATGCATAATTACTAGGAACTTAAAAATAAAACCTCAAAATAAAACAACATCTGTTTTAGGAAGCTATAAGATAGTAATGTAGATAATAATGTAGATATTAGCTACATTATTTTAATTATTTTAATGTAAAATCAGAAAATCATTAAAAGTAGTTAATTTTTTGTTTGTCCCAAAACACATAATTCACATAATTTAATAAAAAAATCACATAATTTATTTTTTTTTTTTATTATGTTGATGTATATTAAATGTTTATAGGCACATGAATCAGACTTTTAAACAATTTCAACACAATTTGAACATTTTAAGGCTAGGCTCCTTGCTTCCTAGCAAAAAAAAAAAAAAAGACTTAATTTCAGGTCCTCTTGAGATTTCAGGCTGTATTTTGCACTCTTCTTGTGAAAAGTACTGTTCAGGACTTGGATTGAGTTGAAATAGCTCCTTAAGGTAACAACTGCCTGTACACATTTTATAGTGCAGTATAAGGTGACCTTGCTGCTATTTTTATTACCTCTGTGCATTGGTTAGGCATGAGGCATATAAATCTATTATATTAAATCTATAATATATAAATATTTGATAGTCCACGTTAGTTGTAAGCTTATTGTCTCATAGTTCACATAATCTTTCAGTCTCCCGAGTGTGTTGGAGGTCTGCAATATTGAGATTTTTTATAGTTACTAAGCATGGTTGTATTTGTGACATTTTTCCTTGGAAAAAGCATCTGTCCGCCGTGCAGCGATGTTAAAAGAAAGTGTGCATGTGTGTGTAAATGTGAGTAGGTGTGTGCCTCTGTAAGGGGGAATATATTGATCTGTGGCAGAGGGAGGCTAACTCGGATGGACGTCCCCTGAGCTCAGAGACAATGAGTAAAGTAACAGATCAATTTGTGCGCACACACACACTGTGACACACAAACAGACTCCTCAGAGCTTTAAAAAAAAAGAAATTCAACTAAACCTAATTCTGTCTCCCATTCATAAAGGATAAATTTACATTAAAAGTATTTCAAGACTTCTTGTGTCAGGAACAAAATGAAAATTATGTTGTTATTCAGCACAGAAAACGTGAAGTGTAATGATATAAACAGAGGATTGTATACTTTTAAAAAGAGTTCTTATTAGTGAAATAAACTTAAGAATATACTTTAATATGGAACTGAATGTAATGTTTTCTGATACCATACGTATTTGTACGTATATTTTAATTTCATAATTTTGTATTTTTTGAAGTATGGTTGAAGTGTAGTTCTGGATGTTGACAAGCATACGTGTTAAACAAAAATGCCCTTTAATGTATTTAATAGATATTCACTGTCACTGTATTACATTTCTATGTAATTACACATTTGTAATGATGACGTTATTTAGTATATTTAAAATATGTACATTGTACAAATACATTTGTGAATGATATTATGTTGTGTGAGTAATGGCAGTGAACTATTCCTTTAGTAAATTCAGCATATTAGTTTTGTGCCGTCGGTGATATTTCATTTGCTTTTGAGGTGTATGAATGTGTTTTATTTCCTCAAGGACAGAATTATATTAAACAGGAATACCCGAACTACAACCTGTGTGTGTGTGTGTCAGTGCGTTCCTGCATGTTGAGCTCCTCGGACACGTGAACTTTCTCTCACTGCTCTGCGGAGAAAGCAGGCGAATGAACGTGAGCGGTTGCCGCTCAATTGTTAATATCGATTTGCAATTTGTAAACAGTAGGTCCCATTTTAGCAAATGCCAGGCCTGTTTCAGCACAATAGTTTCTGGATTATTTTCACATCGAGCACCAGACGAGGACAAAGTGACTACTCTCTGGTGAGAAGCGAGCGGGAGAGAAACAGGAAAAAGGCTATTTTCCCTTTCCTTTTCCTCTCTGCCAAAAGAAAGCCTTGCAGCGACTGAGCAGGGAGCCATTTTCAAATGTTTGAAAACAGGAAGACAGGTGTTAGGTCAGGGATGGTTCCGCTTTATAGATTAACACTTCCTCTGTTAAATGTGTGGCTGCAGAGCACAAATGTAACAAATTCAGTTTTTCATCATTTGAAACTGCACCAGAGAGACTGTGCAAACTAGATTAAAATGGCTGCACCTCAACATGAGTCTTCTGATAATTAAATGTTCACGTTTGAACTGGATATGGCATACTGCAAATCTATGCCTTCTGTGATCCATGAGCTGGGCTTTTATAGTTTTATAGCACCAGGCTTGGAAGACTGAATCTGCATTAGGTAAGCAGCTTGGTGTGAAGACATCAGCTGTGGGAGCAATTATTAGAAAATTGAAGACATATAAGATCATTGATAATCTCCCTCGATCTGGGGCTCCATGCAAGATCTCATCCTGTGGGGTCAAAATTATCACAAGAATTGTGAGCAACAATCCCAGAACCACACGGGGGGACCTAGTGAATGACCTGCAGAGTGCTGGGACCAGAGTAACAAAGGCTACCATCAGTGACACACTGCGCCGCCAGAGGATTGGGAGAATGTCATGTGGTCAGATGAAACCTTTTTGGTAAAAACTCAACTTGTTGTGTTTGGAGGAGAAAGTTGAGTTGCTGAGTTCCTTCCAAAGAACACCAGACCTACTGTGAAGCATGGGGATGGAAACATCATGCTTTGGGGCTGTTTTTCTGCAAAGGGACCAGGACGACTGATTCGTGTAAACGAAAGAATGAATGAAGCCATGTATTGTGAGATTTTGAGTGAAAACCTCCTTCCATCAGCAAGGGCATTGAAGATGAAAGTGGATGGGTTTTTCAGCATGACAATGATCCCAAACACACTGCCTGGGCAATGAAGGAGGGGCTTTGTAAGAAGTTCCTGGAGTGGCCTAGCCAGTCGTCAGATCTCAACCACATAGAAATTCTTTGGAGGGAGTTGAAAGTCTGTGTTGCCCAGCGACAGCCCCAAAACATTACTGCTCTAGAGGAGATCTGCATGGAAAATACCAGCAACAGTGTGTGGAAACCTTGTGAAGACTTACAGAAAACGTTTGACCTCTGTCATTTTGTTTTTGGCCAAATACTATTCCACTATAATTTGCAAATACACTTTTTAAAAAACCTATAATGTGATTTTCTGGATTTTTTTTTTTTTTCATTTTGTCTCTCATACTGTAGTTTAGGTATACCTACGATGAAAATTACAGGCCTCTCTCATCTTTTTAAGTGGGAGAACTTTTGGTCGCTGACTAAATACTTTTTTGCCCCACTGTATGCTATTTGGAGAGATACACAAGTCTATAAGTATTAGGAATTAAATTTTGAACCAGTAAAAATTATTTTAGAATGGAAGCACTGATCTGTTTGGTAGCATTTCAGAACAGCTTTGTAATAAGAAAATGCATTAATAAGGCAAAGATGCATTAGACCAATGCTGATATAATCACGCATGCTTGATGTTTATCCAGTATTTAGCTATATCAAATCCATCAGTCTAATGAGATGAACTGGCAGTAAAATGTTTAGTTTAATAAAGATATCACAAATAATTATATTAAAATGAATACCAGTTTGATATTTTGCAATGGAATGCACTGGCATTCAAAAATACCACAATAACACTTTCTGTTTCATTTTCTGTTTCACCTCTAAATACCTTCGAAGCAACTTTTTTTTTAATCAAACACAAATGTGGGCTTTTCCCTATAGTATTTAAATGCCGGTCTAGCAATACTACAGATTGGATTAAAACAAGAACTACAGTACACCGTCGTCTTGTGTGAGATAACAATATGAAAATATTCCAGATAAGAAAGCCTGCGGCGGCTAATCAGCACACCGCAACTTATTCACTCTCTCTGCCTCGTCGCTATGGTTCTTCCTGTCAAGTCTTTATCCATCTTTCTTATCTCATGCCATCCTTTTTCAAGCGCTTCCACCTCTCTCTTTGTTCCCTTGTGGCCCCATTCACAGGTGATCAATAAAGTTGCTTGATAGGTTTCCTGTCTTGTCAGGCGTAGAGCTGCCATTACTGTGCTCAGTTACAGACCTGCCAAGTGTATTACACGAATCACCGGCATCAGGTCCTGATTACATCAGACCCACGGGGATGGAAAGAGCTAGACACACAGGCAAATTCACTAAACAGTTGCGTCACGTTTTACTGTAACAACTTTTTTGCTAAGCACCCTCAGCTCAGTTTGTATAGTATAATAAATTAAGTCTTCAGATCGTAAACATGCCTCCTTTTCGGTATGAATTGCTTGATGCTCATTACAGAATTCACCTTAAGTCATAAAACTTGCTTGGTGAAATTAGCATCATGCTATTACTGCCCACAGAAAGCAGAAGATAAATGGCATTTCATTTAAATGAGCTGCTTGTGTATTAGGGGTGTGCAGTGAAGCCATTACCTGTGCATGTATTTGTATCTGTTGAAATGACAAAATAATTTGTTTCTGCACTCGGATAGAACAGGTAGTGGCCCAGATGCAAAATAACATCAAAGAACTTGTGGTGACAAAAGTGACATTTAGTTTTTTTGTGTGGGGCTAAAGAGCCAATCAGAGTGATCATATTCACAGATGGCAGATTCAACATGCTTATAAAAGTAGACTGTCTGTCTGTCACTTCATTACTTCATGACTAATTATCATATGATTTATTCAGCCTCAAGCTAGGTGTAAGAAAATCTTCTTTCATATGACTACAATCAGAGTTATATTGATGAATGTCCTGGCTCTTCCAAGCTTTATAATGGCAATGAATGGCTGTTGAGATTATGATGCAAAATAAAGTGCATTCATCCATCATAAAAAGAGCTCCACAAGGCTCTAGGGGCCTCCTGAAGTAAATCGGCGTGTCAGTGTAAGAAAAAAATTCCATATTTAATACTTTATAAGCCAAAATCTTTAGCTTCCGCAAAGTATTGTTTGTGAGTTTCAGCAGATAGATAGATGCAGTTAACTGAACTTCATTTGTACTATTTAATTTCAACACCTAAAGGAAAAAGTCATATACACATAGGATGTTTTGAGGATGGGATGATTTTCACTTTTTTAGGGTGAACTATCACTTTAATACCGCTTAAAACATAACATTTTCAAATTTCTTGAAAAATGTAAAACTACTTAGGTCTTTCTCAGGCCAGCAGTAAAGTTTGTTTTGATTTTGAATACCTTTCAATCTAGTTTTAAATATATTCATCATAAATAATTATTTAATTATTTTTTATTGACAGTTATTGATATAGACAGCTAACTCATCTCACAAAGGTGCAGAATGCACATCTGTTTAATTTGCTGTTGGCTGTAGTCTGTGCGGTGTGTTCGTACCTACCTTTTTTGTCCAACGCTGCCTGCATAAAGCGACAACATCATCAAGTTTTATCGCTGCTAGTTGGCTGGCGTTGGCTTGGTGTGTCCCGGCCTTTACAATCAGTGTATGGTGCTTGTACATCAGTGTCATTCAGCTATCATTTCCTGTTAATTTTAACGATTACTTACAGGTAAGGTTAGGTTTAGGTGTAGAGAGTTGGTCAAGATTAAATGTTCAGATCTAATTCAAGCAAAATCAGGACGTGCCTTAAGTCACTGGGGTATATTTGTAGCAATAGCCAAAATTGCATAATGGTCAAAATTCTTGATTTTCCTTTTATGCCAAAAATCATTGTTATTGATTTTTTGAATATCAATCATGGTATTAGTAAAGATCATGTTTCATTTAAATACTCTACAAATTCCCTGCTGTAAATATACAAAAATTAAATTTTTGATTAGTAATATGCATTGCTAAGAACTCCATTTGGACAGCTTTAAGGTGATTTTCTCAGTATGTAGATTTCTTTTTCTTTCTTTTTTTTTTTTGCACCCTTAGACTCCAAATTTTCAAGTAGTTGTATATATTGTCCTATCCTAACAATCCATATATCAATTACAAAGATTACTTATTCAGCTTTCAGATAATGTTTAAATCTCAATATTCTCAAGACACTAATGACTGGTTTTGAAGTTCTGTACTTACATTTATAATCACACTGTTGTCCCATCCCTTGTCCCCTCCCCAAACCACCCAACCCATATCCCACTTCAGGGACAAAAGTGTTTTAAAATACAATGTAACCACAAAGAAGTATAATGTACTTATTATTTGATGTAAGTACATACAGTAGTACCACCTCATATAAAGTGCGACTAAAATTACATTGTGCACAGTTTTTTGGCACATTTGCATAATGTTTTGGGCTTCTTGGTATAGGATAGTTGGAGGGTGGACAAGAGATGAAATGGTATCAGATAGGACTGCAAGCCAGGAATCAAGCTAGTGTCACCTAAAGCACAATTTCAGCTGTGATTCTCCTGCATCTTCTTTTAGAATTCTTCTTCTCACGATGCGCTGCTGAGTTGATTTCTTAGCGTGTATCCCATTTAAAGTCTCAGCCACTAAAGGGCCTGGGGTAAGTGTGATTAATGGCAAGTATACTATGCATTCGACTCTTACTGTCCTCCAGCTGACCTGCAATTATTTGTTTTGCAGATGGAAAGGCTAGCCACAACACCATCCAATTTAAAGTGTTATATTCTCAATTATCACACACCTCACAAAGAACGGTCACAATCAACAGCAAGTGAACGTTTGCTCGTCCAACGGCAACCTGAAAGCAGGGATCCGGTATTTAATGAAGAAGCATTTGAAACGGTCAGTGTTTGTTTTAAGATGGTGGCAGGTGGGCAGGCGGCATACCTGAGGTCAGTCTGGCAGCTAAATGAATCATTGCCGTGTGGCTTAGCACATGTTAGTAGGGTGTGATAAATCCCCACAACATTAGCTGGCTAGCTGCCAGGAGAGAGGCTCTGTTACACTGATGCATAGCTGTTCGGGACCCATCTCAAGGTCATTAGTGGCACACTAACCAAGGAGTGCACGTAACCAAGACAAACACCCAACAAAACGGATGATAAGCAATGCTATCCATCTTCAGAGTAGACAAGAAGACTTGCTAATAAACCTAAGTAGAGTGCTCTGCTTATGGAGGATGGGTAGGGAGCATTAAAAAACATGGGATGGAGCAATTATATCTGTGTATACATGTGGATTATTGATTGCTGTGGCTATTGTAAGTGCATAGCAATGATACCCAGGAGACAGGGGAGCCTGAATTCCCATGTCTGCTTTCCAATGCAGTTCTCCTGTAGCATTTGACAGGCTTTATGAAAAAGCACAATACTGCCATAAAAGACCTAGACCGCTTAGATACACGTATAAAGAAACAGAACATGTTCGATTATTATAATTATATTAAAAGCTTTATAAGAATTATAATAATATTAAAAGCTTTTACATACTTTTTTATTGGATATTTCACAGTGATTTCACAGTCAACAAAATAGTCAAACAAAATAATAGTCAACAAAATGAGTGAAAAAGTTTTAGCCACACCAAAATCATATTAAAACAAACATTTTTTGCACATATTGTATTTTTGCTATAATATGAATGTTTTGTTAAGAACATGGTTTCGGGTGGAGCGCTGGACGAATTATGCACAGCTGTTAGCACTCAGCTAATCAATCCCTTGTTACGATCGCCCAATCAAAACTTTTCCCAAGCACTATACAAAACACAATTCCCCTTTCATTCACATCTCGCTTTTGCAAACCCTCCTCCTCCCCTTCTGCATTCCTCTCATCATGACTTCCCACTCTGGGGGGCAGCCGGAGTTGAAGCCGGACACCAAGCCCTTACCCTCGCTAGGGTTCTAATCACTAGGGTTCGAGCCCACCGTTCTCCCGGCCCGCTCCCTGGACAGCACGCCAAACCTGCTTATCAAATAACATGAGGAAGCACGAACACTTGAAATGCTATAAATGATGAATTAGCTCCAGTGTCGCTTTTTGTGTGTGTGTGTGTGTGTGTGTATTTTTAACCTGATCTCACAGCAATTCTTACATATTTTACAAGGTGGCTAAATTATACAAATATATATGACCTCACTCTTTTGTATGACACATTTCTTCTAGATCGTACGTATATTACGAGTTGCCAATTCGTATGAATTTGTATGAATGCCCTAAACCTACCCTTCACAGAGTACAAATACGTACGAATTGGTCGTGAGACTGTGTTGGTGTTGGACTGGGTCTCTTTAAATAAAAGAGGGACAAATGATTGTTTATGTTATTTTATTTTATTTTTCTTTATTTTATTGCAAAAATTTATATTTTTAGATAAAATTGCAAAATAGAATGATAGATTACATATACAATGCAACATGGCGCTAAATCTAAAATACCATGGAGGTGAAAAGAAGAATACCAGGAACCACAATTAACAAAGTGTGATTCATTTTTGTCTATTTATTTACCACTACTACATACTGATGACACTTAAGGCCACATATACTATCCAGACCAAACCCCACATGTTTGAAACGTGTAAATCGCCAGTTCAATAAAACAGCTCAGATTTGTTTAAGAAAGTTAAAAAATGTTTTTATATCACTTTTGCATTTGTTAACACTTCGAATGTGTAGACTGAAGGATATTTCCAACGCGATAAAGCATTAACTTTTAGCGACACTCCACTAATATTTGAATTATTATCTACAGCCACATGTACCTGAAGCAATGCAATCCAAATACAGTAATACGTGCCCATGTCAACGTAACAAATATGTGCTAGGGTAATATTGAACTCTTTAGGATCTAAAAAAAGTACCAGGAACAATTAGTGACATAAGTGTAAGCTGATTTGCTAAATGTGTATGAAAACGCCCTCACCTGCTATGATGTAAAACACAGTTTAAAAATATACTATGTTAGTGGATCATGTTCATAATTCATGTGATAAACTACACCTGTTGTTATTCTGCTTGGACACCTGTGTGAACTTGAAGGGAACTGATGTCATGCATCCACTAAAAAAAATCACCTTGAGACCACCTGGTTATTATAAGTCATTATAATAAATTACAATAAAAGTGAAGTTAGTTTGGAAACTCTGGCATGATCTGTCTGCTAAACTAGTGTGAATGAACAATTCAGAATTTTGTTTTGCACACAATTTTAGCATTGTTTCTGTTTAATAAAACTCATTCTCTATATACCTGTGCTCTCTAGGGTCTGCATCTAAGCAGAGCTACAGAAAGGGGGCTGGTCCTAGCAGAAGCCTCTCTGGGTTCGACAAAGAGCTGAACTGTGAAGTGAGCTGCAGGAGAAATTACAACCTCTCTGCTGTCTGTTCCACTTCCACTTCCACTTCCTCATCTGTTATGTATCTGCCTTGTGTTGCTCCCACCTCTTCTTCACTGCCTCAGTCTGTAACATGGGACAGAACATATGTCTGAGTCAATGACAACCGAGTGCTGCTCCTCCTCTCATCATGTAAGACACAAAGTGAGAAAAAAAGAAGAGCAACCTCTCAGGTGTTTCAGGTCTTATACAATGTCATACTTCAGGAGTCATTAACATGATTTTTCAGTGAAAGTACAATTCATCTCCTTCAGCAGTTGTGGGCCTAAAGCAAAGGCCCCTCAGAGACAACACTGTACTGTATATGAATAACTGATGGAGGAATTTCCTCTCACACTACCATAAGTGCAAAAAGCCTTGCTTGTCAATGTTTTTATAATTGTCTTAAATCAAATATTTTTATTTATTTATTTATTTTTATTTTGTTCAATACAGTATATATAATGAAAGCTAAAAAATCTATATATATATATATGGTCAGGCTATACAACATCATTCAACTGAAATTTTGTTGTGCATTTTTGGTTTAGAAGGGTAATTGAATTAATGAGTAAAAAATGCATGCAGACATAAGATC
>JAUYWG010000056.1:6466146-6478256 GCA_034779775.1 Enteromius afrohamiltoni | reverse complement strand
TATATGTATATAATTATTTACAAGTATTTCCCCAAAAAGTACAGGTTTAATTTTAAATTTTAGCTTGATTTGAAAGCAGTCAAGCAAACTTTTATATGTGGTTGTTGCTTCAAACTTAACAAACTTTATAAATAAAATAAAATTACCCACTGTATAAAAAAAAAATCTTCTAATAAGTCTAATAACACGCCTCCCAGCCCCCCCTTCAATTTGAGCGCACCCCTAGAGATATTAGAAGGAATTGTGTGAGGGTGGATACTGTGAATAGCATGTAAATAAATCAAAAAGGATCCTTTCACTGTCACAGAGTTTCCTTTCCTCACCTAGTAGTCATCCATTCCTGGATCAGGCCTCCCACAGACACACTGCTGCTAGAGACACAGTCACTGAAGGCACGGTGGGCTGGTGTTACACCTTTATTCTTGACTCACACTAGAGAAAGCTGTGCCTGTAAGTGTGTGTGTGGGCAGAGGGAAGATCCGTGGAAAGCTGGGGGCAAGTGAGTAGCAAGGTGGAGTTGTTTCAACACAGAAGAACCTGAGGTAGCATTGCACAAAGTTGAGTGGAGAAAAGATTTGTGTGAGGCGAGAGATGAGGTGAACATTACAAACGAGCAGCATCTTTCCATTTTGAGATGGCTGATGCAGAGGGAGTCTCTGTATGCCATTTTCTCGCCTTTACAGCTGAAGGAAAGATGTAAATTAGATTTTATTTCTTATTTCAACTGCTGAGGATGAAAAAGTGATGTTCTTTCTATTTTGAGACACACATACATATAGATCCCCTCTGCAATCCAAAGCTAACCGAATTAGTCAACTGATGATTATCCCTCTTATGTAATTAGATGCTATTAATATTTGCTATTAATAATTTGCTATTATATTAATAAGTGGGTCACTGTACCACAGATTAATAAAAAAATTATTTCAAGCGTGTTGGAGGAATGTCCATTTATTATAATGGGATGGAGCTCGCTGCGTCCTGAATGGTAATAATTTGAGAGGATTATGTGAAGAGGGCAGATATCATTATTGAGCCATAAAGGTTCCAAGGCTTTTGACAGGGTGTAACTGATTCAAAGGCTTTATGATTAGGGATCAAAGCTTGGACAGGGTGACTGACCGCAATTATCATGTATCTCTCCCAGAATGCTTCACAGACACGTGTTTGTGTGTTTGAATATGTGGGTGGCTGTCTTAAGTATTCATTGTAGTGTTAAGTAGAAGGCTTACTCTGGGAAATTCAGACAAAGATAATCATGCTGTCAACATTTTCTTGCCTTCATGTTTTCACATTTAAGTCCATTGATTTCCATTGTATAGACAAAAAGCACTGTGTGACACTTATATTGTGGTACACAGAAGAAATTCCCGGCAACATTTTATAATAAGCTCTTTTTAATTAAAGAGATCATACAGGTTACTTCCGTAATCCAGGTTCCCTGAGGTAGGGGAACGAGTACTGCATTTGCTAAGACGCTATGGGAAATGCTCCTTATTTCCTCCTAACTGAAGCCTATTCAGTCACGCAGTAAAACGTGGTTTAGATTAAACCACTGAACCAATCAGCAGGGCACCTTGTTAGAGCGACCAATGGATGTTTATGGGCCAGCATGTATATATGGTGGCACCAGAGGGACGAAGGTCTTCGCTGACAAAGAGGTCAAGTGAGGACTCTATCACAGGAGGCGTGATGTCACTGATCTCGGGCTGGAATCGCACCCTGAAAAGGACGCTGTCCTGGCGCGTAGAGTCGCGATGCTGAGCAGCTCGCAGAACAAGCACTCCGATCCGGAAGCGGGCAGCCTCAGCATGAGGTACTCCCAGGCAGGTGACGCACTCCTCATGCCTGTCATCGGCGTGCAGGGCGCAGACAGAGCAACGGCGACCAGGCATGGCTCTTTTAGAATAAGGTGCTTCAGATGCCTTAATGCCAGACGGCTGGCAGGGGATTTCTCCAGCTGCAAGGCCATGATCTGATTGACGCAGGCTTCTTAGTCAGGACCAGCAAAGGCTTCTGTCAACACTGCACTGGCTCCCTATCAAACATCGTATAGATTTTAAATCTTGTTAATTACTTATAAAGCCCTGAATGGCTTAGTTCCTTGGTACCTGAGCGAGCTCTTATCACATTATAGTCCTGCACGTCTGCTGCGTTCTCAAAACTCTGGCCTTTTGATAATACCTACAATATCAAAATCTACTGCAGGTGGCAGATCTTTTTCTTATTTAGCACCCAAACTCTGGAACAATTTACCTAATACTGTTCGGGAGGCAGGCACACTCTGTCAGTTTAAATCTAAATTAAAGACACATCTCTTTACTCTGGCTTACACATAACACAGTTCAGTCTGAATTTTATGAAGCTACGAGAATACTTTTTGTATGCAAAGAAGATACAAATTACATTTTTATTCAACAATTTGTCTTCTCTGTCTCTCTGTGTCACTGTAGCACCATTTTGGAGAATATCCTCTGGATGTAAACACTTTCTATGTCAGCCGCACCACTGAAATTTCTACTAGTGTGGCAATCTCCACTAGGATTTGTTAAATAAAGTTGCTATTTTTATTTCCTTTGTGTAAAAAAAAAGTAGTCGTTTCATAACATTATGGTTGAACCACTGATGACAGGACCTTGACAGTGTTATTTACTTGGCAGTCAATGGGACAGTCACAAACCCATCGGTTTTCATTCAGAATATCTTAAATTGTGTTCCGAAGATTACATTTTTAAGGGTTTGGAATGAAATAGGGGCAAGATTAATGACAAAACTTTAATTTTGGGTTGGAGCGACCCTTTAAGCAATGTTGTTGGTTATTGTAAATAATTAATAAATAATCCATATGCTTATAACTCTGTCTAAGAGTAACAGTTTACATGATAGATGTTATAGCTTTGTCTGTGTACCTTGACTCTGATTCTGGTTTGCCTTCATTGCACTTTTTTATGGTTTTATGGTTTCTGACCCAGCCTGTACGACTACTCTATTAAAGACACTGCAAATGGATCCCTCTCTGCCTGGTCCTCTGCCTGGTCCTCACAATAGGCAGATCTTGTTTGTGATTTTTTTGCATATATTAATGCCTTCTTCTACATTACCTTATTCTATACATCCCTAATCCTACCCAATACCTAAACTTAACAACTACCTTACTAACTATTAATAAGTAGCAAATTAAGAATGTGTTGAGGGAAAATCGTAGTTAATAGTTAACAAGTGTTACCTATTTTAAAGTGTTACCCAAAGTGTTACCCAAATTTGGAAATTATATCGGAAGAGCCCTTCTGCTGAAGAGGAATATGAACATATTCTGTCTATCATGCCCGGAGTGACCAGAAATGGACAGAGATGACCATAAAAAAATATGGGGTAGTGTTATATTTGGTTCAAAATGGATACTATTTAGGTTCTTAACACATGTTCCATTCTGGCCTGGTTTCACAATCTAATTTCCGGATGGACAAAACATTTTCCATTATATTTTTTGTCCTCAGAAAATATCCTGTTTCATTCATGAATGAGTTTGAACCACTTACATGAGTGACATCATGTTAAAGTTGCCCGTACAAGACCAAAGATACATCTTCTGCCAGGAAAAGATTTTTTAATGATGCATTTAGGAAGCTGGAGATGTGGTGTTCCCAAAGCAACAATTGGCATCCCAAAGCCAGCATGATGAATACATTTCAAAAGTGAAAAATACAGCTCTGTGGTTCTGCAAAATCAGATGACCACTCATCATGAATAGAAATCAGGCCCTATTGAGGTCCTCTCACGCACCCCATCGAGTTCCATAATGCTCCCATGATTACGCTTTTGACCAGCCATTACCTGTCAATAAATTATTCGCCGCTGTCACGGGCAGACCTATGAGAAAATGGTCCATTGTGTTCTCATCAAGACCGAGCTATTCCTCGTCCTTCACCTCTGAGGATCAACCCGCTAATCATGCCATACTTTCATCCTGCGTTATCCAAACAGACAGCACCTCTGTCTGGAACATGCAAATGAGGGGGTGGGGGCACCCCAACTCTTGTACTATCAAAAATGTTGTGACACCTCCATCTGCTCAAAGGCACTTTTGAAAATTATGATATGTGAGAGAGACGAGACAAAAAAGGGGGAAAGGTGTAAGAAGGAATGAGGGATCCTTTACTGACCCTCATGTTGATCTAAACCCGAAGACCTTCTTTCTTTCTTTGAACACAAAAGAAGAGATTTTGATGAATGATCATACTGATCTTTTCCAATAAAAGCAGACAGTAGGGGCCATAGAGCTCAAGTGCCTTATTGCATGTCTTCTGAATCCATTGATGGTCAGCAGCATTCCTGAGTTGTTATTTGAGAAGATCGATGTTTGGTGCAGGAATTAATGACTCTTTTAAAACTGCTCTTTTTGATGAGCCAGTCAAACTCACTCACTGTAAAATTTTGTGTATACTTATAAAATATCTTGTGTGGTCTATACAGTAGCATTCTATGGACTAGTGTGTTTGGATAACACTTAGGTAACACTACTTTTCCCTCAATCATTACATAAAAGTTTTAATAGAAATTACATTAACGTATATTTTAGTGTACCATAAATGCATGTCTTTTTTTAAGTAAAAAAGCACTCTTAAGTTCAGTTTCAAATTTAAACTAAAATCTGTGTTAATTCTAAATAACCTGAATAACCTTTTTTTATAGTGCAATATGTATTCTTTATTATAAAGTAATTACTCTACAGTGTACTTTTTACAAGGGTTTCAAATTTGAATGACACATACTGTAAACATACAAATTTAGCACATTCAAAACATTGTAATAAAGGAGTGTTAAAGGACAAAACAGACAGAAAAAAACAAAAGAAAGATGGAGAAATAATGGTGTTGATGTGAGAGAGAAGGGGGAGGGGAGAAGTATGAGTTATGATGGCAGTAGCAAGGAGAGCTTGACTTTCGCAGGATATGATGTATACGTTCAGACAGGCGGTGGAGATTGCCACACTAGTCTAAATTTCAGTGGAGGCTTCCCAATGTGCCAAGGTGCCAACATAACCTCATCACATCTCAGCCTCCCTATTGTTGGCTTATGGATATCTTATACACAGGCAGGCACAAAGACCTCTGGGAAATTAACTTTAGATATATCCACAACAAATTCAGCACAGATGGAGCAGGAGTGTCTGGTAACCCATTTTTCTACAGTAATCTCACTCTCCTTATAGAGCAGTCGTGCCTCTAATATCCAGTCCCTGGTTGTTTCCCTACCATCTCATTAATGCTTTGATTAATTATTAATCAAATGAAGTGAGATAGAGTGAGCACTATGAATTTTGATGTGGATTTTCTCCGGAATCATTGGATGATTGTCAGCTGTGAAGGATTTTAAGGATTTAACGAGTTGTAGACAGGATCAGGTTTCTATAAGTCTCTTATCATTGTTGTAATGCGGTATGAAGTTTATTGCCATAGAAACCATGTTTGAGCTATCAATGACATTCTTTGCAGTTCACCTAATATTTGATGGTCATCTGTGGTTCTGAAGGCTGTTTCTATTTTTCCATTTAAGCAATTCTTATACATCTTAACAGATGTTATGTACTAGGCTTTAAAGTATATTTGTTTAAAACATATTTATCTGACACACTTCCAATAAATTAGCCAGCAATCAATTAATATTTAAAATAAGCACATTACGTGCATTTAACTGTTAAAAACATAAAACACTGATTTCTATTTATACATGATTTGCTGGTTTTAGCTTTAGTTTAATCTGGTCTGGTGAGTCTCGCAGCCTGACCATCTAACAAGTACCCCACACCCCTATAATATCCATCTTAAGCAGACTGGGAGGCCAACATGATATCATTCATTTATTTCTATCGTCTGCTGCTTCACATTCTCGAGCTTGTGATAGTAGGATTGATTCTGATTGGCTGTCAATGTTTTTATCCATCATTAGCTGGAAAAACAATTCTGAAAGTGATTCCAACTATATAGTTTCTGTGTGCCTTTATTGTTATAGTTGTGGTGTGTACACTGCTATTCCTTAATATTGAGAACAATTTGTAGAACTCTATCTTTTAATAGAACAGACTAGGAGACCTGATGGTTTAATCTGGTTTTCTAGTCTGGTCAGCTAAAAATTACCTCTCCAACTCCTGCCTGGGAAGGCTAAAACAGTAGTTTTAGCTGATTTAATCTGGTCTATGTAGGTATGACCTTGTCAGCTAACAATTGTCCAAACCCTTCTAAATCCAGCCCGAATAGAATAGGAAGCTTGGACACTTGCTGGTCTTATTTGGTGTGATTTGTTCTCGCAGCAGCTAACAAGTGCACCAAATCAAAACACCGGACCAGCTTGTTTAGACTGAAAGACTTAAGATGGTTTAAAATGGTCTAGCTGTTCTCTCAGCCTGGCCAAAACAGCTGGTTTAATTGATGGTCTGATGGTCATCAATCCTCACTGGGCTATCAAATTCTTAAACCACTCTAAAACCAGCAGCCAACGGGATTCCTATTTATTTGTTCTATTTTTCTTCTTCATTGTGTTTATTCCTGTATTTATAACCCGGGTTAGCATTTTTCACCTTGGTGGCATCTCTGTTTTGAGTTCTTCAGCACCTGGAAGTATTTAAGTGGGCTTTACGGCTGATGAGGCAGCGTCTCAAACTCCCCTGAGGCACACAAGCATGCTGGGAGCAAAATAAACACAGACACTCACCAGGTCATTTACGGTCTCTTGAGCATTTATTCTGATGCTCACTGCTATCTGCAAATCATAGTTACGACAACTGTCAGGGGAATCCCATCAAGGACAAGCTTTTCGCTCTATTGTGCTGTGCGGAGGTCTTGTGTTAATGGAGAGGCAAGGATAGGAACAATGTTTTACCTTGGATAAAAACTTCAGAGAATTGGTTCTGCATTTAAATGCCTCCTTGATGAGTGAGAGGGGCCAAAGAAGTGCATATACCTGTACCACACCTCCATTCATTTCTCTCCCAGTCTTCGTCAGCTTGACTTCCTGCTCTGCCATCATTGAGGACATGTGTTCGGCCCACTCTAGAGGCAGCTGTGTAATTACGAGATGTGTTAATCAGCTGATAGGATTAGGAGTGCTTCCTTGAGCACAAAGACTTGTCACAGTGTGGCGAAGTTATACTTATTACAAGGACTTTCAACCCACGAAATGTTGTATTTTCAGACAGTGGGTGTACAGTAACTGATAGAAATCATACGAGTAAAGGAATTGTTCACCCCAAAAAGTGAAATGTAATTTTTCAAACAATCAAAATAATCATTTATTATTTTATTACATACATTCCCCATTCAACGGCTTGAATTACATATATTCCCCGACAGTCAGTAAAATGTAGAGCAAGTGTTAAGGATAATAGTTGTCCTCTATGAGTGCTGTGCAGTGATAAACGCAGCATATCACCTTGCCAAAGTGCCATCTGTGGTCCATCTTACATAAGATGTCTCCAATGCACGTGCAAAGATATTTGAAATTTAAATTTCTTCTGATGAGTCTGCTTGATTTAAGATCTGCCACATGTTTTCACAGTAGATCATCACAGACACCTATATATCACAGTCATAGGCAAGGTCACTGAACTATTACAGTGTGTGATGCTACATATTAGTCTGAAATAAAAAATTTGATCCGCACTCAAAAATGTATAAATGACATTGTATTATATAAGACGTATGACTTAAGTTTTCAAAAGTGAGAAAACCTTTGGGGTCACAGTGTGTCATGGAAGTCTGAGTACAGCCCAGTACAAGGGCCAAATCTTTCTAGAAAATAAATACCAATGTGTGTCTAGTAGGGCCAAAATTCAATGGTGGCTTGGAGCAAAAATGCCACCAAAATGAACAAAAATGTCTTCCAATTTCAAGATAAGGGGGCAAAAAAATGTGAAATTAAATTAAAGTGTGTTTACATAGAAAAAAAATGGAAAAGTAGCACAGTGGAATGGAAAAATGCCCTTACAGTCTTTGTACATAAAACATAAATTCCATTTTTGGTGTGCTTTGTTTCACATTTGCAGTGACCAAAATGCTTTTGTTGATGCTAATTAAATTTGCCTGGCAATATGTTTGACATTTAAATTTAAGCATTTGATTGAAGACAATACTTTATTAATGTAAGTCCAGACATGGTCCTTATGGTAATAAAACCACTTTCATTGGCCAAACATTGCCCCTTAGTAAAAAACTACATTTGCAGGTTGTTATTGTTGAGGTGCCATATGATCAGACACAGTATGTGTGCGGGATTGTGACTTGATTTGGCTGAAGGTGGGGCATAAGCCAGGATCTAGTGAAGGGTACTGTCCTGTGTGTGTGCCCGAGGCAGAGGTCTCGCCTGGGCTTGAATGGGTCTCCTGAGCTGCCCACTGGGCTCCAGGCCAGGCGCAGCCGCTGTCTAATAGAGATTAATGGGAGTCCTGGATCTGTTTGGACGCTGGACTCCTTGAGCATGAAATACAGTCTCACAGGGTTGGCTGGAGTGTTGATTTATGTCGTCTAGATCCCAAACGTCAGCGTCTGTGGGGGGTTTTATCTTCCTTCCGTTAGTGTTTTACCTCCTCTCTCACCCACATAAAACAAACACATGGCCATCTATATGCCCAAACAAGCGCACACCGTCATGTACCCGCGCTTACGATGTCCAATATTAGATCTATTAGATATCGAGGCTGTGAGAGGAATGCATACTAAAATGCGTGTCCTTGGCCCAGAGGGGAATGATTCTTCACTCTGCAGGTGTGTATGTGTGTGTGTGTTCAGTGCTGTGCTTCAGACAAGGAGCTGTAAGCTTTGTTAGCTGCGTTAGCTTTGGTTTCCTAAAAATATGCAATGGAAGATCCTCATATTTTTACTTGAACCTTGTATGCATAATTAAATGTATTATAACGGTTTTCTTAATGCAATACAGAATATTTTAAAAGTAATTCATAATTCCTGACTGACTATACAGTATTCCACTTATTAGATGTTATCTTCCAAATAAGTGTATAAATAAATCAATAGACATGAGAGGCATAAAGTAAAACTATCAAGCACACAATATGGAAGAAATGAGTTGCTAGAGGCAACAGTACAATAGTATTGTTGCTATTTGAGTGTAGAATACTTAAGTTAAATAATCAGATAATAATAAGTATTCCAAAGTTCACATTACAATGCAATATATTTACTTTAGAATATCTAATCAACTGATGGTTGAATCTGTAAATGCACTGCATACTGTATGTTACGTTTCATGAAACTCGGGAAAAAGAGGATGGAGAGGATCCAAAACACTAGAACACTAGAGTTGTTATATTCACGTTTTCCCTAATGAATCTACTGCATTTTATTGGATGCCCATTTTATACAAGTTGATATGATTCTATAGGGTGTTAATGAAACATCTGTAACATACTTTGGTTACAATTTATATGGTGGAGTAAAAAAACGTCTTGTTCTTGTCCATGTTGCTTTAATGCTGATGAGCTCTACTGACTCCGCCCCTCTCTTCCATGGAGTGACAAGTAGGCTGTAAATTTCATCTGCCTTAAGAATGAAAGTAATGTAATAACATTAATCCTCTGCATCTTTTCCGGCTTAGATGTCAGGAGTAAACGAGACTGCTTTATTTATTATTATATCCAACAACTAAGCACTTCAATTGCTTAATCTGAGAAGTTCTTGTCTTCCCCTACACTGGAGTTGACATAATGGGGAGGAGTTACAAAGGTATAGACGGTATATCCTCCTCCATAATCTTCTTTCTTTTTCTTCTTTTCGTTGCTAATGAGCCCACAAGCAATGTGTATGGCAAACTTCAAGCATGTTACCATTTTTAATAATAATCCCAGTCTCACGTGAGAACTCTGGTCTTGCACGCGTGACCTTGCATTGTTTCCTTGGTAGTTTGCGGGCCGGGACAAAGTTGTCGGCGATTCTTCCTATTGTAAAGTCATGCAGTGTGAAACCCCCTGTCGCCGATCCATCATGCAGTGTGAACACAGCAAAGACTGAATGCTAGTCCAGATAGTCATAATTCGAAAATTATGCAGTCTGAACTCGGCACAAGGTATGACGGTCTTGTAAAACTATCATGGGAGGGGGCTGTTCAGAACTACGTAATTCTGACTGGAATCTCAGAACAGCCTGACCTGAGAGAGAGGTTTTTAAAATGGAAATAAAAAAAACAGGTGGATTTTTATCATTATAGGATGGATGTGGATGTGTCCTTATAAATTATCCTGATAAAACAGGAACAGAAACACATTGCAAAACAAAAGTCCTAAACACAAAGACTGGAATAAACTGATTATGAGGTGTTTTCTTTTCTAATGCTGTTCATGGATAATAAATGGATTTTGAATTGTGAACTTTTAATCTATTCATTTTGAAATATGCACATCTGTGCCACCTTTGCAATGCAAATTTGGCATTAGTTAACAGTATTTATTAATCATTTGTCTAAGGCGTTTATTAACATTACTTAAACTTAGCATTTACTAATCCATTTTAAGATCAACATTGTATCTGTTAACATTAGTTTACATTACATTAGCTTTACATTAACAAAGGTTACACAAACACACACATACATATACATACACACATATATATAAACAATCTCATCATCTTGAAGCAATGGCAAACAGAAGCAAGACATAACGCAACAGACAAATACTCCCATCTACAGTACCCATGATAAATTATATAATATTAAAATACAAAAAATATAATTATAATGTGTCATATATACAAGAGTCAAGAATGTCATTAAGATGCAGTCCACAAAAATGCAAAACAAATGAATATTACCTAATGTATGTCTTAATGTATTAGTTCAGCAGATGTTGGTGCGGTTTCATTGAGCACACATGTGAAATGCTTCTGTCTCAGTCTGGAGTCAAAGTGTGTGTCCTGGTGAGCAGGTGTCTCTTAGGACAGCTCAGTAACGCGAATGGTTACACGGCAGTGTGTCAGCAGATTGGATTAGCTGCTCCAGACCCCAGGGGCATGGCGGACCGCTCGCTATACACACCCACACCCACACGCACGCACGCTGACACCTCACTGCTTTTGTCCACTGCTAGACTGCCTTTGTTCCTCACATGCATTGTCCCCTCTTTGTGCTGCCCACTTCTTATCTCCTCCTGTTCCTCATTCCCTCTTGTGCTCCCTGTTTTATCTCAGACTGTCCTTCTAAACTTATCTTTTTTTGTTGACAGTTTCTTTATTTCCTTTTCTCTCTCTATCTCCGTCTTGTTTTTCCTTTACTTTACACTCTTGTCTCTTTACACTCCACTTTTTTCCATCTCTCCATATGCTGCCATCACAGTAAGAAGCATCTCAGACCTGCCAGGTTGGGGTTTCCATGGCGACGGGCCTACTGAGGTGGCAGCTAAGGCGCTATGATGGCCCACACTATTTCTAATTGCAGATTCCCCTGTTACAGATGATGGGAGAGAACTGTATAGACACCCAGATTGCATAGACTTCGTTAAAGGAGGATTGGACAGTACGTTTGCATATAATTTGAGTACATTTGCATCAGCTACAAGGGTCAGATAGAGTTCATGTCAATCTGTTAATGCATATTTCCTCCTGTTCTCTCATACAGAAGAGTGGTGGGCCGTTATCAACGTTAACCTGAGACTCTTATCGCACGATAAAAAAATTAATCGTTAATCTATTCACATTGTTGGGTTGGGAGCTGTATACTACACTATACTACACAAGCAATGATGACTTTCACCTTGGCATTTTTGCACGGATGTAAACAGCACCTAGCCGACTTGCACTGTAGCCCTATTTGGACGGGACTAGTTTTCTAAATTACTGTACATGTGAGCTTCGAATATTATCACCTCCATGTTTATTACAGAGGTGAGAGGGTCTGTTTTGTACATTTGGGCGTCACAGAGATCACACACTCTGCATCCCCATATTTACTCTGAACTGAATGTAATTGTAAGCATTCTCGGGAGTCGTGTGGATCCATTTGCAACGTTTATTAAGAGACGTAGTCAAACAAGCTTGGGTCAAATCACAGGCTAACAGTATCAACGGGGAACAGGCAAACTCAGAGTCAGGAAACAGGCAGGAAGTCAG
>JAUYWG010000056.1:6432880-6455187 GCA_034779775.1 Enteromius afrohamiltoni | reverse complement strand
TAAGGTCTTATACAGACAGGTGTGTGGCTTTCCTAATCAAGTCCAATCAGTATAATCAAACACAGCTGGACTCAAATCAAGTTGCAGAACCTTCTTAAGGATGATCAGAAGAAATGGACAGCACCTGAGTTAAATATATATAAGTGTCACAGCCAATGGTCTGAATATACTAACTACAACGAAATCACTTTTTTGTTCTCTGATTGTTTTTTTAAATGATCATTAGCTGTCCGCGTTTTTGATTTTCTTAAATTGCCCCTATTATGCCATTTTAAAGGTTGATAATATTGAGACTTTTAAAACAGTTTTACATGTATGCGAGGTCAAAAAACACTTTAGTTTTCTCCAAAAAATAGATTTAATTTTACCCCGTTTATAAGTGATGACTTGTGTGAAGCAGTTTGAAGAATCAGTCTGTTTAAACCCCTCCTTTCTTTGAGCCCTCCCTGCTATGATTGGTCAGATGGTGCAGTTCTTTATGATTGTGTGGCGGAAAGATGTAAGAAAATAGATTGACTACGCCACCCTGAAAACAGGGAAATTCATAAGCTACAATTGCAAAGGGCACATTAGAACGTTGTTTCAAAGACAGACATGAGACACTCCACGACAAAGTCCCACCACCACCACACACTAGACTCAATGCTGCCTGCCTAGATGCCTTGATTCCTGGAACACAAAGGAGGAAAGAAGCAGTACATACAAAATTCAAGCAAAATGAAAATAAAGACAAACTTAACCTATAAATAAACATTAATAATTATTCCCTTTTAGAGGGGATGAAATAACAAATGAAGTATTCACCTTTACACATAACCCATCGACTATTAAGTTGGGATATGCCAACTAAACAAGAAAACAGTATAACCAAATTACAACAAAGATCACATATATGGCTTAACTGGGGAAACCATAGAAACAAAATACCAAAAAAAAACCAAAACTGCAAGACGAGAGAAGCAGTGCGGCATTACAGCCGGAGCTCGTTAAAGGGAAGCGGCAGATCAGTATTCCAATTCCTAAAACTGCGGGACGGAAGGAGCAGCACCAAAACAGGAAGGGGGCGGCTTCAGAGAATGACACACGAGCAGTCCTTCAGCACAAAATACAATACAATCTACCCCCCCAAACATGGATGGTCGGGACCGCTGCTAAATCCTTATTGCCTAATCCCAAGGCCTAAAAATGCCTGCCGCGCTACCATGCATTTGCTGCAAAGCAGCACCAGCCATCTCTCCCACCGAACGCGGGAGGTGGTGCAAATTTGAATGCTGGCCGGCATTTATGCGTCTTGCCCTACGTGAAACAACCTCATCTGCCCCAGTCAAGTCTTCAGGCTGCAACTCCTGCAAACAGGCTGTACTCCTAATTGGTATCTGTGGTCCTAGCCCCTTAACACTTATCCCCTCCTGTGGAGCCAAGTTCCCACTCTCAGATTCCAACATATCAAGTTCTGCTTCAATAACGTGGTCTTGCTCTCGCACCAGAGCTAGAAAATCCATCTCCTCTTCCTCAACTATGGGAGAAGTGTCAGCAACTGAGTTACGCAACATGCTGTCACGGTCAACCACAGCTATGCCCCCACTGACTCTGCTCTTTAATAGCGAGCGGTGCACCGTTCTCACTTTGGTCAGCTCGTCCGCCGGCGCAATGGTGTACACAACACCCTTGTTACTTGGTAAACCACTGGGCTCCACAGGTCCTAGATTTTTTGCCGGCCCCTTATACCATAATCACGAAGGTACACCAACTGACCCTCCACAAGTGGTTCATCCCTGACATGCTGATCATCATTACGCTTATCAGCCATGACCTGCAACCGCTCTCGTGCACCTGCAAAGGCCACTTGGAGCCTTATCTGATGCTCCAAAACCCAGTCATGCACACTACCTTCTCTCAGCAGGGGACCTCGCCCCAGCAGAAAGTCAACAGGCAATCTGGGCTCCTGACCAAACATCAAAAAGTGTGGTGATTCCCCAGTGGCCTGATGAGAGGTGCTATTATAACTAAACACCACTTGGGGAAGACAAGCTACCCAGTCTTGTTTCCTGGACACTGGCAGTATACGTAACAAATTATGTAAGGTGCGGTTAAACCGCTCACACTGCCCATTGCCAGCTGGGTGGTAGGGAGTAGTACGAGTCTTCTTGATGCCATAAAACTCGCATAACTGCTGTATTAACAGGGACTCAAAATTCCTGCCCTGGTCAGAATGGAGACGGCCCGGAACTCAAAACCTAAAAAAACAATTCTGTCACCAGGGCTTGGGCCACCATCTCGGCACGCTGGTCCCTGGTTGGGACTGCCAAAGTGTACTTACTAAGAACATCAGTCATCAACAAGACATTTTCTACACCCGAGCTCGTAGGTTCTAAAATGGCAAAATCCACTGCGAGAGCGTTATTTGGTTTAGCTGAAATTAGCCGCCCCATAAAGCCTTGAGCCGGGCGCTGGGTGTCCTTAGCTGCCTGGCACCGATCACATTCCTGACACCAAGTAGCCACACCTGAGGACATACCCAGCCAATAACATCTCTGTCTTACCAATTCATTGGTACGTTCCCTACCCTGATGCCCGTGTAGCTGATGCAACTGCCTTAAAACCTCCGGCCTCAAACCAACAGGCAACACAAATTGCAATACCTCTTCTTTACCATTAGGGCAGTGAATTCGGCGATAGAGCATACCATCTTGCTCCGTAAGGCGATCCCACTGCCGGAGTAATATCAAGGCTGCTTTCGTCATTCTACGCCATTCAACGGGGCCCGGGCGAATCCCACGCTTCCAACATTGCCACACCTCTTGAATTGCTGCTTGCAATGCACCCAACTCACTGGCTGAATACCCAGGAAGTGTGGAGACTGCACATTGTGCCACTAACCCACCAGGGTCAATCCCAGTTAGCGGCCGTAAGGACTATTATGGTGCCAGGGGCTAACCCCTCCAAGGCACTCTGTTCTAAGGTGTCCCGCCTTGAAAGTGCATCAGCATTTTTATTACTTTTCCCTGACCTATACTTGATCTCAAAATCGAACGCCTAGCACCAAGTTTTGCAGAGGTCAGATGGCTAAGGGGATTATTATCTGTAAAGACAACACACTTATTACCCAACAGATACTCGCGGACCTTCTCGGTCATGTCCCACTTGAGCGCAACAAACTCCAGCTTCATATAGCTATAATTGGACATGTTACGCTCAGTGGGCCTTAAACTGCGACTGGCATAAGCCACTGGTTGTATCTTACCCTCGTTTTCCTGGGACAGGACTGCCCCTAGTCCTTGGTAGCTGGCATCAACCTCCAGGATAAAAAGTCTAGAAAAGTCAGCATATGCAAGTACCGGGGCAGTGGTAAGTTTTTCTTTAAGTCCCTCAAAGCTCACCTGACATCTCTCATCCCAAGCATTGACAAAACTCCTACCTGTCTGTTTCCCCTTTGCACCTACAAATTCCCCTACCAGCCTATGCAGAGGAGCCACCATCTTGGCAAACCCCTCTACAAATGCCGGTAATAACTGGAGAAACCCAAGAAGGATCGCAACTCAGTGACACTAAAAGGACGAGGCCACTGGGCCACAGCCTCAATCTTACTAGGGTCCGTCTATACTCCCTTAGAAGAGATAACATGACCCAGGTATCGGACTTCTTGTTTCAAAAAGGCACACTTCCCTAATTTAGCTTTTAATCCCTCCCTTTCCAAATGGCCCAAAATGACCTCCAACCTCTCTAGGTGTTGAGCAATAGAGGTGGAAAACACCACAATGTCGTCTAGACATAAAAGTAAGGACTGACACTGCTGGTCGCCGAATAAGCTCTCCATGAGTCGCTGGAAGGTAGAGGGGGCATTGCACAACCCAAAGGGCATTTGATTCCACTCAAACAAGCCAAATGGAGTGCAAAAAGCGGTCTTTGGCTTGTCCCCTTCTGTGACAGGGACCTGGTTATAACCACTGACTAAATCCATGGTAGAGAACCAACAGGCCCCTGTCAATGCATCCAGCGACTCTTCAATCCGAGGCAGTGGAAAGGTATCCCGTCTGGTCTTGAGATTTAACTGACGGTAGTCTACGCACATGCACAGACTACCATCTTTCTTTTTTACCAAAACAATCGCCCAAGAACGTTCATCCCTAATACACCAGGGACTTCAAGGCGCAAACCACCAGGAGGATCCCTGACCAACAGTACCCCGCATCTTGGAACTATCCTATCACAGAGCTCGACATCCAACTCCATATAGCCTATTTAAGGGATGGAAAGCCCATTTGCAGCCTTTAGCTGTAGCCAAGAACATGACCTTAGACGATCTTGACCCCATGGTTCGAAGTGCTGGAGAAAACAACTCTCTGTTATTGTTGATACCATCGACCCAGTGTCAATTAAACAAGAAACAGCCACGCCACCTATTAAAACATTCAGATGTGGGCAAGACGACATTAAATTTGGGACGGAACTAGACATCATGTGAGAGCCTACCTTTTCCCCAACCAAGCTGTGGCTCCTCAGCCCGGCGGGAACTAGTTTTCCGATGGATGGTTAGGTCGTGGCTGCCTGCTCCCCACCACGGCCCTAGCTGTATTGGAACGCGAGGGCGAAGAGGATATAACCCGTTCCCCCTCACATTCCCGTGCAAAATAGCCTGGTTTTTGACAGCGCCGGCAGATAACAGGCCCACTACTAAAGGTCTGAGAATGAGATTGAGAGCCCAGTAATCGGGCCATATTCTGAGTAAGCTGATTCAGCTGCTCCTGTTGCAACTTTAACATATCTCTAAGCTCCCTCATTTCAGATGTCTTAGGACTGCCTCCACTAGACCGTGCGTCACTCTTTACCTCACACTGAAACCCATGCACCAAAAGGACGGAAAGACTTTGTCCCCTAGCCCCACCCGGCATTCCCTCCCGCTCCCATCGAGTAGCCTCACTATGCACCTCCAATAAGGTGGAATGAGGCTGACGACAAAGTAATTGTTTCAGCTCACGACGGAGGGAAGCATCACAAACATGTTCTACAAATTGATCCCGCAACAGGATTTCGGCATTTGACATAGCAATTGGGGACTGTCTAACCTTTTCCAGTATGGCCATTAACGCAAGAGAAAACTCCCATAACATAAGACTGAGAGCAACCATACAAATCTTGTAAAATAGGAAAAACCTTTTCTGGATCACTATGCTCAGCAGCAGAACGATGCCGAATCTCTTCACGTGCCTCTCCACCTAAATGATCAAACAGAAAAAAGGCCTGGTCTTCTACAGACAAGTGATGAGTTCTTATACAGGCTCTGGCTTCCTCCATCCATTCATTTATTCCCACCCCTGACCTACCATCAAATATAGGGATCCCTAGGGATGAAGACAAATCGCTCTGGTACTACAACGCTAGCACCAGGAGGCACTGAAAATTCCCTAGAAGGGCCAGCAATTGGACTAGAGGGACTGGCATTCCCCTGCTCTTCAATTATCCGCCTTCAGGTGAGCAACAAGACTCTCAGCTCACGCAATTCCTCTTGCATTTTTATAATTTTTTTTTTTATTATTATAATTTTTTTTTTATAAACTCTTCTAAAGAGGAAAAAAATATTAGTTTTGAAGAAAACAAAAACTACTGGAATGCTTCCAAGTTCACAAAAATGACACTGCTGCTTTGTCCCTAAAAATCCAGAAAACGGCCACAATCAATATTACAATACAAATAACAAAAATCCATGCCTCAGCTCTGCAAAAGAAACACCCTGCCGACTACTGCTACAGCGGTCCACAGAGCTTGTACCAAAACTATACTTTCTGACATTATTAGAGGTGCTTTCAGAGAGAATACGTCAACTACTGTAGTTAGCAAGGACTACCGTGAAAATTGCTTTTGTAAGCGAATCGGGCACACCTCTACGTTGTGAACTTCAACATTGTATAATGCATAACACTGCGTTAAACATCATTTATCATTACTTAAACTAATAAGACAGACAGACAGTCAAGCTGGATCAATCATAATGTTTATACTACATTAGAGCCAAAGCTGAACAACAGAACTACAGAAACGCAAGTTAGCCGGTTAGCAAGACATGCGCAGGGTTGTTACACAACATAACATACACAAATATGTATTTTTGAACGATCGCTTGAAAATACAGCCATCAGTTAATAATCTTACTTACAGGTAGAAGTTCAGAGGAGCAAGCCAGTCCAAATAAACTGGGCACTGATCCATATTTTAAGAACAAGCGGTGAATAACGCCAATATGTCAATCTGCTACCTGTCGCATCACAACTTTGCAGATTTTCAGTATATGTTCACACACAGCTACATGACACAATGCATGAAAGATCATATATGAAAAGGCATAATAGGGGCACTTTAATACACAAACATCTTTTGTTGGTTATTAGTCTAAACCCAAAACTTTTGTTTGAGATAATTTGACAGATTTAATAGGTACTGTAATATGACAAATTCATCATTTAAAAATATAAATAAACAAATAATGCAGGAACATGAATCTCAAACAATAGAATAAATATATTTAATCACAGTTATATGTGATTGTTTTTTCTTTTTTTAATTAACAAAATCAAACTACAAACTTTAAAAATAAAGATCTGTGACCTACCATTTCAAAATGTTTTCATGCTAAAAATTTAGTTAAAAAGATTAATCTTTATGCTTTGCACAATCCTAGCTTCACAGGTGGAAGATAATTCCTTTTTCCTCCTCTTATTTCATGTTTTCCTCTTCTTGGGTCAGTTCGATAGTGTCAGACAACTGACCTTTGCAGATGGGTATTAAAAGGTTTATGAGTGCTTGTGCCCTTTTTCTCTGTCAATAACCAGCCGACTGTAGCACCTGGTTGACAGAAGGTGTAGAGACGTGAGGTAAAATGCTCTCTAGAGGACTGGTGGAGTACTGGGCAGAAGAGTGGTTGTGAGGAAAGACAGACAGAAGTGCTAAATCGCTACTTAATATGGATGGTTTTATGTTGTTTTCTAGGTACCAGTTTCTTTTTGTCTGGATTGGATAGTGAAAAGGTCATTCTAATAACACACTTAATTGGCAATTCGTTATTAATATGATGCTGATATAATGTGTCCTGCATGATCCAATGTGATGACCTCAAAAATTTTTTAACCAAATACATTTTGATGCACTTGCTATATGGAGTGCTTTTTGTGCCCGCACCTGCGCATTTCATTTCCATACTGCAATTATGGAAATAATAAATATAAATATATAATTATGGAAGTAATAATTACCCAACCATAGGCATCTTTTGTCAATGAGTCCTTTGATGTTAAACGAAATACTGTAAAATATCATATTATGTCAAAAGAATAATGTATATTTAGTGCATATTTAGTTAAATAATTTGCTCTCCAAGTGAATGGGTGCCATCAGAATGGGAGTCGAAACAGCTTTTGCCAGGCAGCTCACTACAGTTTGGATCAGAGCTTAAGTAACATGTAAAAGTGTTAATAATGACAACCACTTTTATGTTCCATAACAGTTAAATGTGACTGACAACCAAACTGGTAAGATGAATGAAGCTTATTACTTCTTGACAGCAAACCTTGTACATGTAATTGCAAATTGAAACTGAACCCTGCAGTAGATACCTTTTCACTTTCACACGTTGTCACACCTGAATAACACTGTCATGTTAACGATTCATGAGCCAGTGACCCTTTGGAGAAGTAACAGTTGATTGTGAGTGTGTTCACATGTTCTAGCGCTGACAGGCCTCAGGTTAACAGCACACATCAATGCCCCTGGAGGCCTGACTCAGACAGCTATAGCATTAAGTCATACAAACACCTTGAATGTCAGTCCTAACAGAGAGAGACAAAGGGGGAAGTTTCAGACCTTTTACCATGATCTAAAAAAAAAAACCAGACTGCTCTGTATGAAGGACATCAAATAAGGATGGATGTTGACTTGAACAGGGATTTTTATGCTTCTTGATGCTAGACCCTGAAATACGATGGTCTAACAAGGAACTACCTTACTAAAATATGAAGGCAGCAATATACACATTCAAAAATGTTTTCAGTCTGGCCTCATTGTTTATGCATAGGTATTCATACAACTTGTGAAAAAATGTGAAATACATTCAAATACTTTCAATTATTATTTTTTTTAAATATATATTACATTTACCTTTAACTTTAACACAACGCACAACATTTGGGGGAGCACACCAATGAAGAGGGTTACATATATATAACAGATTCATTTGATTAATTTCATGAAATATGAAATATTCTTATATTAAGATACTATTACTATTATACTATTATATTTAGACTACAATTATTCACTATTTTATATTTTATTGTGCAAAGTAAATGTGTGTGCACATCTGGTAAAACTACCTTATCTGTAACATATTTAATATATATAAAACTGTATAAGATATTATAAAAAAAAGAAAAGTTGTTTTAATTTGTAACAATATTTACTTTTGTATTTTAATTAAAAAGACAAATCACAGAATTCTTATAACTCCAAATAATAATAATAATAATAATAATAATAATAATTATTATTATTTTAATTAGTTGCTTGCTAAATGTATTTATCATAAGTTTATGTAGGATTGTTGGAAAATCTGTATAAAAATGTATTTTGTTATAGAATATTTTACATTTTACACTTAACCTTATTCCCAATCCTAGCTAAATCTTAAAACCAGAGGGAAATGATTGGTTAATGTGAAAACTACATAAAATAAAATTGTTGTTGCAAGAATAAGAAGGATATTGATAGAGGAACATGTTCTACATGGATAATGAGTTAACCCTTGTGGCTAGTTTAGAGAAGAAAAATAATAATTTCCAGTACACATGATTTATGTGGAAGGAAAAGTATAAAAGGGCAGACAGAACCAGGGGAGTTTATAACAATCTTTATTTACCTCCAAACTGTATTAGTACATAATTCCTGTGCTAGTGACTGAAACGTGTACATACAAAATCACTGAAGTATTATGACAGGACTCAATATCCATGCAAATAAAAAAATCACTGAGGAAGAGATTTTAAATGTATTCATGATATGATCCGTGCCATTCCCTCCTGTCTCTGGTTATTTTTTCTCCTAGGGTGTGAGTGAAAATAGAGGAGTGTGTGTGGGTGCAGAAGGGGTCTTGTTTATTGTTGGGCTGTCACCGCCACACTTTATCCACTGGACACCCCATCTGTAACACATGGATGCACCCCGGCACACACTGACATACAGGCAGAATATAAAAGTGCCTGGTCCTGATACATCTGATCTGCCTGCCTCCAAGGCCCTGGGACCTTTCTCAAATTCTGTGTGTGTGTGTGTGTGTGTGTGTGTGAACTGCGAAAAATTACAAATAACTATGTATGTGTGTGGGGGGGAAAGATGTATTTATCTTTCATAATTCATGAAAGATTAATAGGATTTTAATATATGAGTTTAAGGAAGTATTTTCACTGGCACTCACCTTAAAGACATTAGCCATGGTTTGTTAAGTCAATGATACATGTGAGCCACATTAGCTATAAAGCCAAGTAAACAAATTGAGCTTTATAGTCCATAGCATTCAGTAATGCCCAATCTGTTTAGGCATGGAAACGCTTATGTTTGCCAGTCATAACAAAATGTGCCATAATCATAACCTCTTCTAAAAGTAACTAGACCCTAACTGCGTATTATGAATCAGATTAAACTGAGATGCATGGATCATTTCACTTTGTGTTAGTTTATAATGCTGATAGTATTGCGGCCCAGCAAAACTGTGGAAATGTATCTGTAAAGATTTCAGCCTAATTTTAGAACGGTCAAAAAAGCCTAGGTTGTGAGGGTGTTGAATTTACAGTGCAAAAGCTTAAAACTGTGTTGGCAGAAATCCTCCATAAAGGAAAAGATCAGTTAATAACAGTGCAAAAATATCCAAAATTGATTCGGTGCCTCTATATTTCACAGATCATAACTGTACTGTATATTTCAATATTATATATGCAGATGTACAGATAATCACTATGTAAATATACAGATAATCCAGCCCAGTCTCACGCCAGTTCATACATATTTTACGAGGTGGCTAATTCGTACAAATGTTGGATAATTACAATGATTCTTTTAAGTTAAATTATTATTTAATTAAATTAAATACTTATTTTTATATTTTATATACACAGATTTGTATGCAGAATTTTATACAGACTATAATATCTAATTTTTTACAGTTTTGTTTCTGTGAATTGAGGGGACATAGACTTTAGGACTATTTTATAATGACCAAACAATATTTTCCATCCTCTAATTCAACCCTAAACATAAACCTACCCCTTATAGAAAACCTGTTGGGATTGTTAAATTTTCAGACAAACATAATTTACAATTTTTCTTTATGTTCTTATGATTCTTATTTTTTCTTTGTTCTTTTTTCCCTCATGGGGGCCACACAATGTCACACAAACAAGTACACACACACTCTAATAATTTGTTTTAAAATTACATATTGATCCAATAATTTTAATTGTAATAATTTTGCTTTATACTATACTGTAACATAACATAAACAGTTAAGCAAATTATTAAAATTACTGTAGCATTTTTATGTTTCATTTTATTAAAACTGTACATGCAATAACGGAAATGTAACCATGACATTTTTCAAATAACATTCCAGTTCACATTAAAAATGCAAATCAAATCATTAGACATCTGCAGTTAACCAGTTGGGATCCTCAAAAACAAGCATTAAGAAAGACACAGAACAGTGTTTGCTAACCTCTAACCTAAAACATCAGCTTGAACACAACTACTCTCTCATTTAGCTTACATTAAGCCTTTTTTAGTAAAGTTGAGATGGAGACAATCTCCCTGAACTCTTTCTGTCTTCAGTCTTGCAACTTTTTGATTACCAGCAGACTCTTTAACACAGACAGCTTCATCCAAGACATAACAAAATGAACCTGAAGGATTGGCTCCAGCCTAACTTTATGGATGTTCAAGGATCTGAGAGGAGAGCTACAGCCAGAGGAAGATGAGGACATAAGACCTGAGTCTGTGTGATAGTTTAAATAAATGTGAGCTGTACTAGGCCTGGGGTCAGCACTCTTGCAGACATTAAACCTTCAAAGACAGACTGCAACCTTCTCATAGATTTAGAGCGTGATAATGAAGCGATATTTTTCTTCAGGAAAAGTAGCTCTACTGATACACTTTTACGAGTCGCAAATTGTGATGCATTATCTGACCTATTTAGTCATTTCAACACCCTGTGCCTGGCACAGACCGATAGTTAACAGCAACATCTGATTATATGAGCGGACAAACTGAATGGCACTAAATCTTATTGACATCTGTGCAAAAATCTATTGCACTATGCTTGTACTGTGTCCAAAAAGAGCGCCTGCAGTGTAAACACTTGAAAATCTCTCATTCATCATGATATGAAGTAAAATCATTATTTACCGGTCATACAAAATAGTTATTGACAGAACGAAGCAAGGAACCGCAGTTCACATGGAAAATTTATAACGCTTTCAGCATCAAATTTATTGGAAGACCAAGTTATATTGCAAAGACAGACATTTATTTCAGGCACTGCTTTCATGGATGTGAAAGACGTGTTTCTTTTGCATATTTCTACTAAACAATCTGGGCTGTGTGGTGGGTGTATACAGTGACCCTAAAAAGTATTTAGACTTATATCCCACTTTATAATGTATGAAAATGATTGCATTAGATAACAAAATATATATTAATTAATTAACAAAATTGCTTTAAATGAAATCTAATAAAAAGCTAAAATTACATTAAAAACATAAAAAATAAAAAAAAAAAACATGAAAAAAAACGTAACATTAACATGAAAACCATGTTTTAAAACCATGGCAAAAGTGCTTAATTACTACAACAAAATCATATGAATTAAACAAACTAAAAACAAACTAAAAGTTTGTAATAATAATAAAACAAATAAATAAATAAAATGCATCAAAGTCATATCAATTAAAGCTAAACAGACATATTTAGTAAATAAAGAAGCTAAAACTATACATTTCAAGGTGTCAGAAACACTTTTAATCACCATCCACGTCGATCATACAGGATAAACAATTTTGTCTGACAGCTTTTTTTTTTTTAGAGATTCTCATTTTGTTGTAAACCGTGAAAGCTCTGCCACAGAGAGCAATTTAAAAAAGATTGTATGCAGAGGCTGTTTTGATTATTTCCATCTCACAGTGTTGACAACTCACTGACATTGTGATCTGACAACGAAAAGATCAATGGGGTTTCAAAACAAGCTTTTAAACTTTAGGTCACTTGATATAAAGGATCTTGAGCCATTTGAGGACTCATTATAAATACTTCTCATTACTTTTACAGACTTGGCTTAAAAAGAAAACTAATGCTGTCTTAAAGGTTCTAGGATTTGTTTGAGGAGCTTAGAGTCTCATTAAAAACTTTTATTTAATTTAACAATTTTTTTTATTTATAGGACACACAGAAAAGTGGGTGATTCGCTTCATGAAAAATAGATTTGGTTATCATGAAGCTGTTTGGAGTGCTCATAAAAGTGGAATTAAAGACGTTCACATACACACAGCCCTTTGAAATGAATTCATTTTTAATTGTCATGTGACATCTGAGATAGACCAGTTATCAAAGGCAGAGGGAAAGTTGATGATTTTAATTAAATCTTTTTAGTTTCTCAACTTAACTGATTCTCAGACAGTGTAAACAGTTTTTAAACATTTGAACATTTAAAATCTGAAAGCCCACTCAAGTTATGAGTGAAGTTACTGGTAGCTTTCACTAAATACATTAAGAATAACAATAGGCCCACTCACTGCTTTTTTGAAAGCATATCATGGGTTTAGACATCAGACCAATATAAGATTCACTCTGGTTGTCAAAAATGGCACCTGAACCACCACCTGGTGTGTTTATGTGAAGATTTTGGGGAATCATTTAAAGAAATAGCATTCACAAATATTACAATTCTGTCAGCATTTATCCACTCTCATTCCAGTTACTTTTTTCATGGAACACAAAATAAACAAATTTGAAGCTTTGTGTGGTTCTCTTTTCAATATAGTGACAACTGTTATGCTTCAAAAATAAAAGTAATCCAAGTTATGTCCAACTTATGCACTATATTCACATACAGCAGCAAGCATGCCTTAATTTAGTTTTTTTCAGTCTGATTTCAGCTAATCTGGGATCTTCAAAGACAATAAAACCGTCACCCCCCCGACACAGTCATCCACTTTTACGATCTTCTGAGCCCCCTCCCTTCTTCGACTCACCATCTATTACATTTATTGGTTTTTCAGTGTCATATTTGATGTCAATTTAAAAGGGGGGGGTTCCCCTCTAGGGCCAGACTAAGCATTCAACACAGGGGCAGGCCTAAGGCCACGAGAACTGAAATCACAACAGATGGTCCTTATGTGATTAAGGGTTTATGGGTATGTTGGTTTGTGGTATATAAGGTGAAAGAGTAAAACAGCACATTAGGTTTTTTCTCTGCAACCAGAGAACCTCCATGCTGCATTCTGTATTGTGTCTCTCTGTCAGGTATGCATTTGCTGAAGTTATGTATTATTTTGAATTAGAAATGAATTGGATTCTATGTAATTGGCATGACATAACTTCTTGCTTTATCAAAGTATGCATTCTTCTAAATTGAAATGAATTGGACTTTACATTGTTTAATTATGTAATTGGCTTAAAATATCTCTTTGCAACTCAGTAAGCAGTTCGCGACTGGCAAACAAAGTAATAACCGTCCCTAATCTCTGAGCAGTTATTAGAACTAACGGCATTATATTTTAAGACTTAGACTTAGACATAATGGGTCTCCAATGAACGGACAAATGCAAATTTAGTATATCTAGAATAATCAAGTCCCTAAATAAAGATAACTAAAAACACCTACATTTAGTATTATAATCAAAATTTAATAATAACTTAAAATTGGAGTCAGATTAAAACAAGGTAAAACCTAAAAGTAAAATTAGAAACAAGAATTAGAAAAAGCGAGGATTATAGTCAGCAGAAGCACTGAGAAGCGAGATGCGCGACATCTGAGCCAAGAGGCGGAGCCTTGCAACAGTATGACTTTCTTCTTTCAAAGCAATCCAAAATTGTCCTGGGAGTGTGCAGTGTTCCTCTTAAGGAACTCAAGCCACGTGGCTTGCCTGGTTGTACAAATGATTTCCACAAGACGCTATGGGGAACTGCTAAATCTCATGGCAGCTGCGTCCAATGTCATATCTCTTGGCCTATTGTACATGAGACCCCTACAGTGGTGGCTTGGGAACAGGGGCATTTCCACATGATCAAAGTGTCCCGCTGAGCTGTACGTGCCTTAGACATGTGGAGGGAGGAACCCAAGTTCCTACATCAGGGCCAGGTGCTGGGAGCGCTGTGTCGCCGTGTGAAACTAGCGACGGACGCTTACCAGTTGGGGAGCCGTCATGAGTGGCCGTTCGGCCAGTGGTCTGTGGAGTGGTCGCCATCTCATATGGCACATCAACTGCCTGAAGATGCTGGCCGTGTTTCGGGCACTTAAACACTTCCTAGCAGACCGGAGTTGTGGCGGCTGAGGGTGTGGCCTCTGAGGGGCCGCAACTCATAGTTTCAGGTCTCTCAACTGAGGTTGTTGAGACCATCTTCCAGTCCAGAGCTCCATCCACGAGGAAACTGTTTGCCCTGAAGTGGAAACTTTTCACTTCTCCGGTTAGTACAGTGCTGGAGTTCTTGCGGGCTAGATTCTACACCGGGGTCACTCCCTCCACCCTAAAGGTTTATGTGGCGGCAGTATCGGCTTACCACACCTCAGTGGGTGGATATACGGTGGGTGGAGACCCTCTGATTATATGTTTCCTCCGAGGTGCACTGAGGTTAAGGCCTCCAGCACGCTCTAGAGTCCCAACATGGGACCTGTCTGTGGTGTTAGGCCACCTTTTGAGCCTATTGAAGAAATCTCGGACCACATGATCACAATCAAAATTACGCTCTCTAAAGAGAGTAGGGGACCTTCAAGCTCTCTCGGTGGCTCCTTCCCACCTCGTGTTGCCCCGGGCATGACAAAAGCATTTCTATACCCTCGAGCGGGATATAGTCCTAAGGTCCCTACACTTACACCACAGCCAGTCGTGTTGCAGGCCTTTGACCCGCCTCGCTTTAGGGAACCCTGCCAACTGCATGTGTTCAGTGCAAGCACTGGACTCGTCCGCAATGCTCACGGATAGGCTTTTACACTTCGTGGGAGGGACGAAATCCCACAGGTTAAAACATGTTGCACAGTTCAAAACATCGGCGCGAAAACCCATCTGCAGCGAGATAACAACATCATCCATGCACTCTCAAAGACTCGCAACTCTACATCTTGGAAGAAGGAGAGCAGCAGCGCAGCTCCACAAAGCAACGCAGAGAAACTTAGAGCTTAAAGAAGTTCAAGCCAGTCACTCTTTGCCAAGAAACCGGACGCCTCCGCTCCCTACTTCCTAGACAACACCGTAAGAACTGTTTGACAAACTACAGAAGATCCAAACAGTCAACTGCAACAAACTCGTCAAACCCATCCGCTACAAGAGCAAGGACACCAGAAACCTGCTTCAGACGAGAGCATCCGCTGAGTGGTAACATAAACTGTTTCCCTTCTTTGCTGACGGTGCCACTAAGATTTGAAGTTAAAAGCTAACGACAAATTCTCTGATGAAGTGTTACTTGCCGGTTGTGGTTTCAGATGAGTAATAGCAAATGTTTGGTAATCTCAGAAACTCCATTTACCATCTTTTAGACAGAGTGGTTGTGTGTGTGAATGTGTCGCATTAATCCTAGGTAGTAGTGTTTGTATAGTAGATAAGTTTTCAACAAATAAATGGTGTTTCATTTATTAAGAACCAACTGCCTTGTGTATTGTGTTTGGAAAGTCAACATTGCCAATAGATCCTAAAGCTACCCTGCTCAGATAGGAAACCCCTATAGTTCATTAGTTTGTTGGCCACAGATTAAAGTAACTGTTTAAATATACTTATTGATTAAGATGCTGAACATATTAATTAACTAAGTGTATTTCATGTTTCAAACTTATGATAAACTGCAATCAAATGACACTTTGAGCTCATTTGCATAGACTAACCCTAGAGCTAATTTGAAGGATTTTTTTTTTAAATGTAAGATTGTTCCCCAAAATTGATTAATGAATTAATTTGTTAATTAATTTCCCTTTAATATCTTACACCGAGCAGGCATTTAAAAGTGCAGGGGCGTGGGCATCTCGTTCATAGCGTCTTGTGGACACGGCTCGAGTTCTTGAAGAGGAACATCCCAGGTTACGCATGTAACCCTAGTTCCTCAAAAGGAACAAGACGCCGCGTCTAGCCGACTACACTTCTGAAAGATTTTACCCTGTCAAAAATAGCTCTTTAGAAATCACTCTGTTTTCTTCTTTAAATCTTCATGAGCTCCGCTGACCCGCCCCTCTTTTCTGAAGCGCTCTCGCAGGGTCTTTTTTAGCCCTATTCATAGTGAAACTTGCTAATTAGCACATTACCGGGAAAGGCAATTTGCAGAGATTAATTAAAAGACATTATACTCACTGCTTCTGTAGGTGAGGCTGGATCATCACGTGAACATAAACACATTTCAGTTTATCAAGAGTGCATTTCCTTCAGAACCAAATGTAAAGTTAAAGTTAAGTCAATGCTATTACTAACAGATTATTTGATTGCATGTAAACAGATTGATCCAGTTGTTCACAAAGAAATTATATTATGTTAGAAGACTTATAATGCACAAATCTTATGTACTGCTTTTATGATCCTATGTACTGTTTATATTTTCAGTCATGGTAAAAATTAATCCTGTTCTGTGGAAAAGACCTGCATAGAGATTCTTCAGAATATGCCATTTTTTGTTGTATAGAAGGAAGCAAATCCTGCCGTTTTGTAACGGCATGAGGGTCAGTAAATAATAACACAATTAGCATTTTTATCTCCTTTAAGAATGCTTTATTAGAGCTTGGATGAGCTTCATCCCATCAGCATCCCCCTCAGTAACCACAGTCTGTTTCCCTCACAGCAGTATGTGATCATTCCCATGCTGAAATATGACTTCACTGTTTTCCTGTGCACTCTCAATGACTGTGTGAATCATTCAGTCAGATTCATACCACCTGGAGTGGCGTCACATGCCATTTCCTTCTGCCTAATGGTTCATTTCTTAATACCCCAAACTATAGCAATGAGAACCTAATGTGCTTCACCCTGATGGATGAGAGCTTCTCTCTTTTAGGAGGATAGACTGTCTGTACAAAATGCACTGGTGTGAATTCAGCTTCTCTGAAAGGCAATATGGTTTCCTGTGAGATTCTGTCTACTGACATAATGGATTTTATCTGTATTATATATTTGATTTTGTTAAAAGGAGAGTCATGACACTGTGAGTTGTGTGGCACATTTCCCACAAGTCCAGAGGACATGTGATAGGGGAAACAAGGCAGAATCATCATGCAGTTGGGAGATGGAGGGGAACCGCTGACTCGTGAGCGTTTATTCTTGGGGTTAACGTGATGCATCGACAGCACATTTCACTAATTCAACAAACATCAGTGTAACAGTACAGCTGCATGTCATCAGAAAAGTACTGAAAGTGTAACTCACAGGTCTAACAAAAGATTTCTGCCTTTGCCTTGGAGTAATTGAGTTTATTCCGTCTACTACGGCTGATTTTAAATAAGAATATTTCCCTTGTACGCTTGCTTATATATAGTGTTAAGGGTGTTATAATGTTATAGTGTTAATCAATTATGCTAAGAAAATATGTTCCAATAACGATTTGCTGCTGGTCACATTATTACTGTATATGAAAAAAATTATTTCTGAATGTTTTTTCTTTGATGTATGTACGTTAAGGGAACAGAAGGGAAATTGTATCATCATTTACTCACCCTCAAGTCATTCCAAATGTGTATGAGTTTATGTTAAACAGAAGATATTTCAAGGAATGCTAGTTGTAACGCCTTATGTCTTTGTTTAGTGTTTCATGGTTTTGTTTTGCTTTCTTTTTTCAGTTATCCGTCCCACCTGTGTTCCTCACCTGTCTTGATTTCTCCCTAATGTTGTCCCATTGAAAAGCCTGTTTAGGCCCCATTTAGACATAAGAAAAATGCAGATATTTCCTTCCGGTTTGGCCTCTCATTTACACGAAAACCCAGCTTCTCTTCAGGAACTCGAGCCGCGTCCAAAAGACGATATGGGGAACGCCATCAGCGTGACGACTCTTAATAGTGTGTGAAATCAAACCAATGAAATGATGAGGATGAGGATTCGACTGTGATACAGGCTTGTGTGATACCTGCGTGTGTGATGCAGGCTTGTGTGACACCTGCGTGTATCGTGTCGATCCGCACTGCAGTCTCAAAAGTGAGAGAGGGCCAGTCACTCACTGTCAAGCAGTTTCAGAACCTGCTGGGTCTCATGGCAGCTGCGTCCAATGTCATACCTCTTGGCCTGTTGCACATGAGACCCCTGCAATGGTGGCTTCAGAACAGGGAAGTTTCCTTGAGAGAAAATCCCCTTCACATGGTCAAAGTGTCACCCCGAGCTGTACGTGCCTTAGACATGTGGAGGGAGCCCGAGTTCCTACGTCAGGGCCCGGTGTTGGGAGCTCTGTGTCGCCTTGTCACACTAGCGACTGATGTATCCCTCACCGGATGGGGAGCGGTCATGAGTGGCCGTTCGGCCTGCGGTCTGTGGAGTGGTCATCATCTCATGTGGCACATCAACTGCCTGGAGATGCTGGCCGTGTTCCACACTTCCTAATAGACCTGACGGACCAGCATGTGTTGGATTGCTCCGAGAACACATCAGTAGTCTCATATATCAACCGCCAGGGGGGCTGAGATCGTGGCTGCTTTAAAAACTAACGTGCCATATACTCCTGTGGGCCCAAGACAAACTCCTCTCACTCAGAGCAGTTTATCTACCTGGGAGGTTGAATGTGGAAGCAGACTTTCTGTCGAGTCCGGGGCCGTGGCCCGGGGAATGGATGCGTCATTCGGAGATGGTGAAGCAGATCTGGAGAGTGTTCTACAGAACAGATGAGGACTTTTTTACGACAAAGGAGAATGTGCAGAGGTGGTTGAGGCTGTATGCCTGAGGCTCTGTATGCTTTCCCCCTATCGCTCTGCTCCCAGGAGTCCTGGAGAGAGTGCGCTGGGACGCGGTCAGTCTACTACTTGTAGCGCCGTTCTGGCCAGGCCGAGATAGTTCTCGGACCTGATTTTCCCTCTTGACCGCTCCCCGTGGGAGATTCCTCCGGAGGCAGGAGGTGCCATAGTGCACCAGCACCCGTAGTTGTGGCGACTTAGAGTGTGGCCTCTGAGGGGGCGCAACTCATAGCCTCAGGTCTCTTAACTGAGGTTGTTGAGACCATCCTCCAGTCCAGAGCTCCAACTAAGAGGAAATTGTATGCACTGAATTGGTTTCACAGGAAGTTTTCACTTCCTGGTGTGGAGAACACCAGCAGGATCCAGTTAACTGCCCATCTGGTAAGGTGCTGGAGTTCCTGCAGGTGAGATTCTCCACAGGGGTTACTCACTCCACCCTAAATGTCTATGTGGCAGCAGTATCAGCGTACCACACCTTAGTGGATGGACTTTCGGTTGGTAGACACCCTCTAGTGATACGTTTCCTCTAAAGTGCATTGAGGTTAAAGCCTCCAGCACGCTCTAGAATCCCATCATGGGACCTGACTGTCGTGTTACAGGCCCACTGTAGGCCAAACGTTTGCTCACTATCAAAACTGCAGTTTTGCTTGCTCTATGCTCTCTGGGGAGAGTAGGGGACCTTCAAGCGTTCTCGGTGGCTCCTTCCCACCTCGAGTTCGCGAGGGATATAGCCTCAAGGTCCCTACACTCACATCACAGCCAGTCGTGCTGTAGGCCTTTATCCCACCCCCCTTTGGAAAGCCCGGCCAACAGGAAGGGAACTGCATGTGTCCAGTGCGAGCACTTATAGCCACAGGACGGCACTGTGGCGCAGATCCGAGCAGCTCTTGGTCTTTTTTGGTCCACCTAAGAGAGGTTGTCCAGCGACCAAACATACCTTGAGCAATAAACCTGCGATAAACCTATCATACGAGTCCTCTGGTCTCCCACCATTGCTGGTCAGAGCTCAGAGCTCACTTGATTCGTGGTATTGCAGCTTCCAAGGCCCTTATTTCAGGGGTCCCCTAGGAGGAGATCTGTGCGGCAGCTGGGTGGTCCACCTCTCACAGTTTCATACGGTTCTGTGGTTTGGACTTGCGAGCTACTCCTGGTGCTGCTGTGCTTGGTGAGTAGGCACACACACTGGGCAGGCATTTTTAAGTGCAGGGAAGTGGGCATCTCATTCCCCATAGCGTCTTCTGGATGCGGCTCGAGTTCCTAAAGAGGAACTTCTCAGGTTACGTATGTAACCCTAGTTCCTCGAAGGAATGAAACGCCGCTTCTAGCCATCCACACTTTCCGCATCCCTGCTGGCTTTGCTTCATGATAAGGAGCTGAATGCCGGTATCACTCCACGTGCTACAAGCTTCCTGGCCGGTGATGTCACCCGCCTATGATTTCTGTTCACTTAATTGGTTTGATTTCACACACTATTCAGAGCCGTCACACTGAAGACGTTCCCCATAGCGTCTTCTGAACGCGGTGTCTCTTTCCTTCGAGGAACTACGGTTAAATACGTAACCTGAGACTTTTTTAATCACAGAAAACAATTATTTCTTAAAACGGCCAAAGTGGAAATTTCTGATAATGCCGTTTTTGCATTGCAGTGTGGACTGTGAAAACGGAGGCTTTCGAAAACGATGATGCATTTTAGTCATATGATGCAGTCATGTGACCAGTTCAACTGATCGCGGACGGCATTGTACAGCAGTTGTTTTGTTTGCTCTCAATTTTGACAGCCCTATTAAGGATTAATATCAGTTTGTAAATGCTCCAGATAGCTTTTCTTTAAAGAAGACGTAATGTAAGTAAATAAACTAATCGTCTTATGTTTCACGCATGCGTAGTACAGGAACGTTAGCGTTTTCAGATGTTTCAGTGTGGATGATTGGAAACGACTGAAAACGATAGTGTGGACACGAAGCGTCTTTAGATGAAAATGTAGTTTTCAAATTTATCCGGATTAGTGTAAACGTAGCCTAAGTTTGTCTTTCGTTTCTCCGAATATTAAGGTTACTTTGATGCGCGTTTTTACTTTGTTCTGCCCGCCTATTTTACTTTGCAAACGTTATTAGAACATTTCTTTTAAAATGTTCTCTACACATTCTGAAAATAGTTACAATTCAATGTTCAATTTAATGCATCCTTGCTAAATTGAATGCATCCTTGCTAAATTAAAGTACTTAAGCAATTAAACTTAGAGGAACAGAAATGCATAAAGAAAGTTAATCAAAGAAAATAAAATGATCTGATGCAGGTGTATGCATGGAAATATTGGTAGGCAGGGCAATGTCTTATGTCACTGTTGTCGCACTGTTTGTGATGCAGGCACTTATGAGAGCCAGCGGTCTTGTTTAGAGCTTGTGTGCCAGAGCCAGTGGTGAAACGAAAGGCCTGCCAAAACGATTTCAGCCACGCTCGCAGTCGTGGCCTTTGAAGACATATCTTTTAGCCTTTTGGTTGTGGCAGGGTTCTTTATATTGCCTTTTGCTATAAATACAGTCATAGAGCTACAACACAATGACTAACCATCTCCAGTTATCCTGTTAGAAGATTCTCTTCATGCATAAACACACACTTAATCACAACAGCCATTGCTCTTCACAGTGTAATGTGAGAGTCTTAGTTGATCTTTCAAATGCCCCGGTCAAACAGCCTCTCATTTTTAAAATATTATATCTTTAAGCCAATATTAAAGAGCCTGACCGCTGGAACACACACACATACACTCTGTGATATTATGATATAAAAGTCATTTATTGTTTGAATTTTCAAGGGATAGACATTAACACTCATCTATTGCTGATAACAGATCCATTAAGTTGTTTTGTTTCCATGGATAAATAATTAGAAGGTAAAATTATTAGTTTGCATGTTGATTAAAATTACATTGTCTAATTCCTTGATTAAAGAGCCAGAAATATATTTTATCTTTTAGTTTTCTTCTTTGTGTTATACTTTGGGGCTGTAATGATTTGCGGGAGTCGTGTGGATCCATGAGCAACAAGTTTAATGGCGTAGTCAGACAGGCGTGGGTCGGTACACAGTAAAACAGGGCAATAGTAGGACAGGCAATACTCAGAGTCAAGGAACAGGCAATAGATCGGGACAGGCG
>JAUYWG010000056.1:6395847-6422693 GCA_034779775.1 Enteromius afrohamiltoni | reverse complement strand
ATAACCTATAATAATAAGTTAAACATTTTATATTGTATTGTCACTGTATTTTACATTTGTTTTACATTTAATTGACAGTGCCATTTTTCATGGGATCCCCATGGGATAATTTTTTTTTTGCCATAAAGTTTAAATAAATAATATAAATAAAATATTTATATTAGCAGCGGTGTTAAAAATCCTTCTAATTTCAAAATAGCAGTGTTCTGACGTGGACTATTGTGATCGGCCCATGAGACCTATCCAGTCCTGAATGTGAAGCTGTCACCTTTTGCCGCCGTCTTTAGACTGTGTGATTTCATCCTGCAATGATCTTTGCATCCAAAGCAATGATGAGCTCTATCGACCAGATCATAAAGCAAGATGCCAAGGCCATGCCTGGAACCCACAAATGTCTTCTGTGGCTTAAACCGTCATATTTCTATTTAATGTCATCTGCTATTTCCAGATATCCATGACAATGACACTCCGACGCATGCGTGAGGAAAACTGATGGAAGTTTTCCAGTCTATTAAATATGCAGACGTTCAGTGATTTGGACCAAAGGCCTCTCCATTTTACTGTCATCCTCTTTCAAAGGTCATTCTGGTTTAGATCTAAAGAAGCCATGTTTTTGAAGTACCATTATCTTGATGAAGATGAGCTTTTGGGTAAACTACTGATGCAGGGAGATTTCATTCCACGCTATCAAGCAGGATCTGATAATTCAAATTTTGCAGGGGTAAAGAAAATGTCATCTTTCCACACCGAATGGCAATCAGTTACTAACTGAATGGAGTGAGCAGGGGACAGCTATGGGCTGCAGATGACTGAGAAACTGCAACATTTCGGTCACAATTCGTAGGGCCGTAATCGAGATTGAACCCTACATCCTTTTCTCATAAATCTCAGTTCACAATTTGTGAAAGATTTCCCCTAATCCTGTGAAGATTGATTTTTCCAGATGTTTCTACCATATGTTGGGCCTTTAGTCCTCGCCCCGAGTGCCTGATGCATCATGGGGGTATATTCAGCCCATTGGTAGGATATAAAGATATAACTCAGACTCACCTGGCAAGAGTTTGCCTGAAGATATGTTTACAGCAGCACTAAAACAACATGAAGCTTCCGATCAAGAAAAAGGCATTCGTAAAACCATTTAGATTGAGATGCTGCATGTCTCTGATTAAATCCACCCAGAATATGCCTTGCATTTACAATCCAATCCAATCTAGCTATGCAGGACTGTGGCTGTAATGTAAATAAATATAAAAAAATGGAAGCTGAATTTTTGTTCAATTTAGCAGCGATTCTATGAAATGTCTACCCATTTCTACTGACATGTTTTGAATTGTTCTTCTCTATGCATTTTGCCAGATGTTGTCATGACTTTACTAATTGTTTAACTTGTGATTAATTAAAAAAATATTTTGCAACATTGTTGCATTGTCACATGGGTCTGATTTATGCATAGTTAAAAGTTTTTAGAGATTTGATTATTCATGAAAGTATTAGACATTTAGTAGTAGTAATTAAGCACATATTAACGACCTTATTCTACATCTCTAAACCTAATTAATAAGTGTTTCTCAAAAGCTGTTCTAATTAAGAAACAAATTAATCTGCATCTTGGATAGTCAGAGGATACATTTTCAGCAAAATTATCATTTCTAAATGAACTATTCCTAATAGTCCTATTCCTAAGTTTAATAATGATTTAAGTTTTCATTAATTTACAATATATAGTACTACTAACTACAAATTAACTAGTGATTATTATTACCAGTTTTACAAAATAATTATATTGCAAACACTATAATGTAAAACATGACTAATGTTATAAAACACTTAAAGTGGCAGTAAAACAACAGCCTTGGTTTGAACGACAGCTTGGCATCTTGAATCGTCGTGGATGTGCTACGAAATTTCTGCAGTATTTTTGTGATTGTAAGACATCAGTATATTGACTGGATGTTGAGATAAAAGGGAATGTTTGTGCTGTGTTTATACAGGAGCAGCAGGGTGTTATCTTTGATTGAAATGAACATACAAGATGACCTATCTAAAATATAAGATTACGTCTTCTTTGACGGTATCTTCAAATAACTTGAAAAAGCATCGATTCTGATACATGATCTAAAGAGGATGAGGATGAGGAAGAAGCTTGTCTCTTGTGTCCTGCAATCACTAGATGAATCTGAGGGATGCAGAAGATAAATCTCGAAGCACTCCTTGTTCGAAAGATGATTAAACGCGGCCTTTGAAGAAGACACAGCTTCAAAGGGTCAACATAAACAGTGGGATTTCAAAGTATTTCTCAATCATTATTTTTGTCTCCATTTCACAAATGAATTTTGATTAGTTTGGCTATAGGCTTATTATCTCTCATCTAATTGTATACCAAAATTATCTTCTACACTCTGTCCCCGAGGGCAGAAATAGCATCAGATGTTACCTTGTTAAAGACGTTCAGAAATTACCTCAAGTCAGTTTTTTTTCTGTAACAGTGACGTATATTTATAGTGACACTTTAGCCATTAGATAGAGAAGCATTTCACCATTTGGAAGACAGCAATCGCTGCTAGGCAATGACTCATGAGAAAATGAGACCAAGTGAGAAAAAGAGGCTGCCAGGTTTGTCAGCTCTTGCCAGGTTTAGGCATCAAGTCCTCATCAAGGTTTATTTGAACTGGAATAATTATGCAAAAACCCCTGCCCTGAATGGCCCATAGGCTCTTTAAAAAGAGATAACTGAGACCAGAGGTGAAGCTATGTTTTTGTTAAGAGCAGGGATGTGATGCTATTTCCCTGAAAGGGAAGGTCAATCTTCCATTTTTTTTAGCAAGTTTGAAGCAACACTATTTACAATCTTTTATCTGATTATTGCAATCACAGCATGGTGTTTTTTTTCTTTCCATCTAATACAAAAACGAGAGCTGTCAAAATTGTTACTATGTTGAATTTTAAATATATTTACTTGTGTATAATTGATTTCCTTGATAAAATTTTGATAAGAAAATTAAGATTTTTACTCCTTTTAATTTCTCCTGAATGTTGTGTTACATTAGTATATTGTTACAACCAAATCTATTAATCTATTATTAATTGTTTGATTAGTTTTCTTTTGAATCTGTGAAAAGTTCTACTTTTTGTATATAAAAGGTTTATAAATGTACTTAAATATATTTTGTTACAATTAATGAAACAAAAAAAAATAATTAAAAGTTTTACACTAAAATCAATTTTTAATCATGTTTTAATAATCTTTTGTCATGCTTTAAAGAAGTGCACTTATTTTTACCTGTTGACTAACATGTTGACTAACACGTCAGCTTTCCCATTCTTAAACCCGGGTCTGTAGGTTATTTGGAAATTGAACCGAGAGAAAATGAGAGACCATCTAGCTTGACGAGCGTTAAGGCGCTTGGCAGTTCTGAGATATTCTAGGTTCTTGTGGTCTGTAAGTATGAGAAATGGAACAGTGGCGCCCTCAAACCAGTGCCTCCACTCCTCTAGTGCAGCCTTCATATCTAGGAGCTCTCTATCGCCAACGTCGTAGTTTCGTTCGGCTGAATTGAGTTTCCTAGAGTAGAATGCACATGGGTAGATTCTGGCTGGCTCCCCGTGCCGGAATTGGAAGCATCCACCTTGACGATAAATTGAAGTGCAGGATCTGGATGTCGAAGAATTGGAGCCGATGTAAAATGACTCTTGAGATCGTGGAAGCCTTTTTCACAGGACAGAGTCCACTCTAGCTTATTGGTGCCCTTTCGAGTCAATGCTGTGAGAGGAGCGGCCACCTGGCTGAAGCCACGGACGAACCTCCTGTAAAAATTTGCGAACCCCAAGAATCGTTGTAGTTGCTTAAGTGTCTGTGGACGTGGCCAACTTAATACTGCTGATACTTTGTGATCGTCCATAGTTACACCCTCGGGCCCGATGATATATCCCAGAAAGGAGACGGTAGACTGGTGAAACTCACACTTGGACAATTTTGCATAGAGCTGACGCCTGATGAGTCTCTGAAGAACAGATCGCACATGCTTGACATGATCTGAGAGGTTTTATGAATCAGGATATCGTCGTTATAAACAATCACATACTGGTTCAACATGTCCAGAAAGATATTGTTGATTAAGTCCTGGAAAACTGAGGGGCTATTGGATAGTCCGAAGGGCATCACCAAATACTTGTAATGCCCTGTGGTGGTGGAAAAAGCCGTCTTCCATTCGTCCCCGGCCCTTATGCGAACGAGATTGTATGCACACCTCAAGTCCAGTTTTGTGAAAATACGGGTTGAGCAGAGCTGTTCTAGTGTAGATGCGAAAAGAGGCAAGGGATATCTGTATTTAATGGTGATGTCGTTTAATGCTTTGTAATCAATACAGGGTCGGAGGGAACGATCCTTCCTCTTGACGAAGAAAAGCATTGTTTGTTTGCATTTGTTGGCATTGTTGCTGACAGAGGGTGACCACTGTGAAATGTCCTGTTCCTTCCATGAGATCTTGGGTCGTGAAGAGTGAGCCAAGGCTGTCCAAGGATGATGGGATGGTGAGGGGACTGAGTGATGTGAAATTGTATTCTCTTAAAGCTTGGTGAATCCAATTTGCGTGGGTTCATCGTTGGACGCACTGGAGGTAGCGAAGGGAAGAGGGGTCAACCGGCACCCCCTGCGGGACCGTAGCAACCTTGATGGCCATGTCCATGTACTCCTTTAATGATTTGTTTTCATCTCTGCAAGCCAGTTCTGTCTGGAGTTCAGCTCAAAGACCACTACGAAACAAAGCTTTAAGTGGTTTCCCCTCCCAGCCTGCCTGTGCCGCCAGCATAGAAACTAAAAAGGCATAGTCCGCAGCAGAGGATGATCCCTGGAGGAGAGTTAACAGTTCCTCCTCAGCCTCTTTTCCATCCTCAGCATGGTCAAAAACCTCTTTAAACTTTTGCAGGAAATGCTGATAAGAGAGGAAGGACATCTGATGACCATCCCACAGAGCTGTAGCCCATCTGAGTGCCTTGCCCGTAAGTAAAGAGCACACAAAGGAAACTTTGCTATCATCATTACCAAAGCTTAGTGGTTGCTGATTAAAATAGATGGCACACTGCATAAGAAACCCTTTACACTTGCCTGCAGAGCCATCAAACTTTTCAGGAAGGGACATCCGGGGAGGGTTGTTCTGAACCGCGGGCGGCGTGGCCACAGAAGCACTGGATTGAGCGCTCAGTTGAGTCATAGCAGTGGTAAGGCTCTGTACTGACCGTACTAAATCCTCTGTCATTGACGTTAACTTGTCTAGCTGAGAATGATGTACTGCCAGCATCGAAGCCTGGCGAGATACCTCAGTCTCCACGTCATGCAAAGCCTTCTGTGACATAACTTCAGAGACATTCGGATCCATAAGCAGGGCTTTATTAGGAAATCCAGGCAGACAAATAATCCAATCACCAGGCAATAATCACAAAGGCAGGTGGCAAGATTCACAAACGATACAAACAGTCCAGGGTCATACACGGAAAGGCAGTCAGATGAATAAATGCTCAGAAATATCGACATTGGCCAGATAAGACTTTGCAAAGAGTAGCACAAAGTCTGCGCTTTATAAAGACGTGTAATCAAGTAAAAAGCGCTAACACCTGAAGTGGAACTCGCCGAGGTGCGTGGGTCTAAACAGTCCGGGTAGGAACTAAAATTCGGGCGAAGGTTCCCGCTGCTGCTGTTCAGAGAGGGCCACAGAGGCACTGTTTGTGACAAAAATACATGATACAACTGATTTTTTTACACATTTGCTTGTACGATATATTTCAAGCAGCAGAAGGCAGAGGGTACCGTAATAGGCAATAAAACTAGTTATGAAATTACATATGAATATGTAGGCTTTCCTAAAAGGATGTCAATAGAAATTTAAACTTAAATGAACTTAAATAAACTTAAAACTTAAAATAAAATGTCCCAAAACCATTAGAACTTTGTTCATCTTTGGAACACAAATGAAATCTGAGAGTTATCTGACCCTTCATAGAGAGCAGCATGACTACCATGCTCAAGCCCAAGAAAGATAGTAAAGACATCGCTAAAATAGCCCATGTGACATCAGTGGTTCAAACATAATGTCATGAATGCTTTTTTCTGCATAAAGAAAAAAAAAAAAAAGAACTTGTAGTAATTCAACAATTTCTTCTCTCCTTCTGTGTTCCCCAGACAAAAAAACCCAAAAATAGTTTCCAAAGATGTGAGCAAATGATAACAGATTTTTCATGTCTGTGTGAACTGTCCCTTAAACTTGTTAGTCTGCTGAATGGTTAACTCTCCAAAAAATAAATACTTCAGTCGAGCACATCCACCAGCAATCTTAATTTTTCGCGAATGTCTTTTCCTCTCCATTTCATGGCTGCATTTTTGTCCTTTCATCATCCCTGCTTTCATTCCTGCTCTCCGCTCCTCTCTCTCTTCACCTCTTACTTCAAAAAACTCTCAACCAAAATACCAGCATGTCCCTCTCGCCCCCTGTCAGCCCTGACCTTGAGAAAAATTGCATATGCCATTGAAGAAAGAAAGCAGTTCTAAAAAAAGAATACAAGCCTCTCAGTTGTGTATCCGAAATAAATAAATAATCTTACAGAATCTAATTTATGTTTTCCTTTTTTCATTGCCTCCCATGGTTTTCGGTCCCCGAGGACTCAGATTTAAGTCTAAGTGATGATGAAGTGTCAAATCCACTCAGTGTGAAGTGATGGCACTTTTATTAAACACGCTCCTGGTCACGGGCCCCTGAATGTACACATTCATGTTCTCTTTCAGGCTTAATGACATGAGACAATGCATTCGACTTTCGCTCACTCATTACATATTAGGCTCGGGGCTCCTGATAAAGTGCTTGTGGGTGTGCGATTCAAAGCGTCCTCATGTTTTCCTGTTTCCCCAGCTATAACCCTGGGTCAATCAATACAAAGTGACTGCTGCTCTCAGTGGTAGGTGCCCAAGGTTTGGCATGGAGAGCTATTAAAACTCTGGCCCGCTCATCTCTTTGAAGCAGCCCCATGAGTTCTTCCTGTACAGTGAAGATGGACAGCATACAGTGTTGTGTTCTGTCAGGGTTTAATAGCTCTGGGATGCACAGAGCTGCATTGAGCTCCGTGTGTGTGGGGCAATATCACTGTGCTGGTGAGGAAGCTCGGCTGACCCGGTTTCATCATTAAAGGCATAGTTCACACTCAAATTAAAATTCTGTCATCATTCACTCACCCTCATGTGGTTTTAAACTCAAATGATGTCACTGATTCCATGGAACGCAACTCCTTTCCAGCAGTTCAACCTCTAAAACTATCATAAAAGTAGTCCAAACAACATCCTAACTACAGCTTTGTGATAGCATCTGTTTAAAGCAGCAGTTCTGAACCTTTTTTGACCTGATGGCCCCTCATTATCCTGCACTATATTCAAAGGCCCCCAAATTGGGCAGATTCTCACACCGACAGAGGAACATATAGGGGAGGGCAGGTGGGTTCCTGAGAGGCTGACACAGGCAAAGTCTCTGGAGGCCTCCCGGGCATTACACAGTTCTGGAGCGGCCACGGCAGATCTGGGCCTTTGGGCAGCCATTTTACTTATTTTTACTTATTTAAAACACAATTAAATTTAATATGCTTTCTTATTATTTTATGTATTTTAATATGTACAATTCAGAATAAGCATGTTGTTTAATTTTTAACATAAATATTGTAAATGACAATGAAATATTATTTCAACCAAATTTTGACATTTTATTTTCTAAAAACTTATTTGAAACCTTAAAGGTGGACACTTATAATTAATTATAATTACAATTAATCTTTATTTGTACTACTTTACTTACAACTACAAATTTACTTAATATTAAGTCTAAAATGTATTTTAATGTCAATGTTGATGAGGAATTGTATGATCTTTGAAGAATATTGGTATAATTAAAATGCCTAATTAGCAGTCTTTAAGTATGCGGTTATGTCAAAAGTACAACCGCAAGGTAATTTTAAATAAATGTATTGCAGTATACTTTCCATGAAATAAATGTATTTCAAATATAATTTCAAAGATGTATTTCATTGTATATGTATTTTTCACCAGGTTATAGAAATGAGTTTAGAAGCATGCAAGAAGTACAGTAGAAGCATGTTTTTCCACTGAGCCTTTATTGAAATTTTGTCATAGTCTAACCTGATGTCACGACTGATTACAAGTTGACCCAACAGCATTTGGTATTATTATCATTATATTGAAAATGAAGTCTTATTTGAATACATGAAGTTAATAGAAAGTCAAGTAAATTATGACAGAATTATATTTGACCTTTTCAGTCATCTAACCTCTTTAATACAGTGTGTAATAGAGTCAAAATATTTTGGTGAGGAAATATACACCTCTATCTCACCATAAATCTTTTAAGCTTTGAGGAAGGTGTGTATCAATGCATGTACAGATTTGAACATAATCTCTGTGTGTCCTGTTCATTCAATCTATGCATGATACAACTGGCAGTCTACGCCAGAGCATCACAACATATTATTTCATCCCTGAGGTCAGAACATGGGATAAATGTAGCTCAGACACACTAAAGACCATAAAACGGATCACATTCCCATTACCTGTCAAAAAGCCCTCGCAGTATACTCCACACGGCTGTGCTTTCTCCCTCTCTCTCTCTCTTTTTTTTTCTTTTTTGAAGTGTATGTTTTTCACCCAGAGCTTAAAGTAAACCGTTTTTCCCCATCTTTAAAGTCTTGTCACAACTGCAAAATAGATCCCAAATGGTCCTGCATAAGCTGCTGCCCAAAGGCTTTTGCATTCGACCATTTTGAAATGAAATTGCACATCCTTCTGGGACAAGTTGTTGGAATTGAACGAGGGCCATGTAAAATTCATGCGCTTTCTCTGCGTTGACTAAACAGTGCCGTCATTGTAAATATCTCAGTATAAGAGGGACAGAGAAACAGTTAGTGTTTGTGAGAGGGAAAAAAAAAAGAGACAGTGAGTGCAAAATAAAAAGAAATGGGACAAATTCTATAAAAGAAAAAAATAAAACAGGTGCATTGGAAGGAAAAGAGACCAGGGCAGGAAAAAAAGATCTTCATTGCAGCAGTCAGGGCTTGATACCCTGTGGAGGCGTGAACGTTGCCAAAACAAAACACAGTGCATGTTCACGTTAGTATTTCGTCCTGGCTCAGCATTCTTCAGTGGGAGCACAGCCAGCATGATGCATTATTTGTGACTTTCTGACATTTTCCACTTTCCAAGTGATTGAATTTACCAAATGGGGCCAGCAATGTTGCACATAAACATAAAAGAGATTTTTGTGCATGTGTCAAGTAGTAGCCTAGAGTAGCCCATGATAGGGATAAAATGAGTCACAGAGCAAGATGAGCCACATATACCAAATAAAGCACTGACAAAAAAATATATAAAATTCTGTCTGAGATAGGTTTCATTTTAAAAAATCTTCAAACTGATTAATAGGTTAGAAAGAATGTGTGATCCATTTAAATGTTTGGGTCATTGTTTTATTTTATTTTTTAATGTTTATTTCAGCCTGTTTCCTGATTTATACCAAAACAGCTCATTTCAGATTCTGTCTTCCTTCTTTCTTCTCAATGGCCTTTTGGCTCCCAGCATGGCGCCAGCATTAATGTTCAATTTCTCAGCCTCTCAACTTAAAACTTCTTATACTCATCAAAACCAAACTGTGCGAAATGTTGATACGTTTTATTAAAAGGATTTATTTATTGCTATATTTATTTATTTATAATAAATCACCCTTTCCTCTGCCTGGCATGAGAAGTTAGATGCTTCTTTCGGCGCAGCTCATGTTTGTTCAAGGGTACTTCAGTAAGCTACAAACACAACTTAAACACATTTGTGGCCAATAATACATTTACAGCAGGCGTTGAAACCTCCAGATCCCTGGCACCGCTGCATTAATGCTTAGCGCCTACCACACGCTGTGAACGCATCTCACAGGTGCTTGCTGTTGGAGATCATTTGTGTCACCTGCAACCTTTGTAAGCATTACCAAAACATGTACGAGCCCACACACCCCCATCAAACACAGACGTTCCTCCTGTGAGAGGAATATGATAATTCATAGTAAAAACAGACGTAGTGAGACTTAGTGATTTATTGCCGGTGTTGTCACCCATAATTAAACCCCCTGCTGATTAATTGTGTTTTCTGAGACTGTGGCACAGTGTGAAGACTTGTGGGGGATAGGAGCTAGATATGACACTAACAGAGCTAATGTGCATGGTTTCACTCTCACGTTTTCTGTTGGCTGCTCTCTCTGATGTAGGCTATGTGTCCCATTTTATTTTGTGCACTGCATGGATATTGTGTGATGTGATGGCTGTGAAATGTGATATACAATGTAGTGTATGTAAAATACACCTTTTAAACTAAGTTGTAGTGTTTCAAAACACCTCTCTCTATATTTCTCATGTGGGAACATAACTGCTGTGATATTTATGCATCCTGGTCTCATAAAAATACATACCTCTGTGCACATTTTCTGCAACATTGTTTTTACGTGCCTTACTGCATGTTTTGCCACAGTTTCAAAGAAAAAAATCCACTCAGTGGCACTAATATGTAGGTGAACCCTGGCACATTTTTTATTAGGTTGATCTAGGCTGCGTTTTTTTTACATTAAATATCCAGGGACTGTCGCTGAAAGTTAATGCTCTAATCATGTTGGAAATATGCCCAACACCCAATCCAACCATAAACCTACCTGATAGTGTTAACAAATGCAAAACTGGAATGAAAAAGCCATTTGTTGATGCTGCCATGTCATTTCAGCTACCTTTTATGCAGATTTGAACTGTTTTATCAAACTGTAGTTAAACAGGATTCAAACCGGAGCTCCTCGCCTGCCTTTGAAAACCCATAGATACGAAGCTGGATATGTGTGATGCTAACGTTCAGAAGCATCAGTTTTCAAATCTCACAGGGTATTAATATTGTTTTGAAGACATTCTTCAAGTAATTGTGTGAATATCAAACTTCTGTAAATTTGTGTAAAAAGGAAGGAAAGAGTTTTACTACCTCTAGTGTTCATTTCTTTTGGAAACTGCAGTGATATGTACTTACAAGTACTTACTACAAGTACGCATTACATTGATAAAAGGAACAGTAAAGACACTGATTATGCTTGACAAAAGATTGACAAAGTGCTGTGCAAATGAAATTTGATTGCTATGGCAGAAGAAAAAATTATGGTTGGATGAAAATTTCAGTCTGTTCCTTATACCAAAACGTTTACTTTTATGGTAAAATTGGTAAAATTGACAATGTTTATGAGAGCATGTTATGAGAGCCATCTGTAATTTATTTATGCATTATAAGACAGAAAATTACACCATGTTGCGAACACAAATCTGTGTTTCATGTAGGCCTTATATAAATGATCATAAAAGTCAAAATCTCATTTAATTTGAATTATTCAGCCTAGCAACAAGGTTATATAAATGATCTGCAATAATCTGGAACTTTCTGAAAAAAAAATGCTGCATTGCAGTAAATTATTTTTTTCTAATGTTTTAATGTTGTCAAGTTGATTCAGTTAAAATATTGTGGTTAATTCACAAAAATAATAAATATTAAATGTTTATAAAAATAATAATAGCAAAATGACTACATAAAAAATAAACAATTCAACACTGGTAATAAATTTCACACATAATTAAAAAGGAATGGTAAGTTGCTTGTAATTAAACATGACATTTGATTAAAATATGTTTTTACGCAAGTACTCGAAAGATTTGGGTTAGCTAACAAAAGCATTCTTACAGTGTGTTGATAAATAATATTTATGTACACCCCCACATTTAGTTTGCTTTTAAATCTTGTTGGGCTTTTTCTATCTATGTGCACAGTATGTTGGACTAAAAGTGATCTTCAGACATGTTAGAACAATGCAACCATCAGCACAAACCCCATATCGGATAGGTAAGAGAAAGATTATCCATAAGGGCCACAGGCCAGTCCATAGCTCCACTCCTGATATATACTGCTACATCAAGTACTTAATCCCCTAAAGTAACCTCAGGTTCTCCATGAGAGCTCATCAGGAGATTAGAGATTTCTGGCTAAATCCTGACAGATTGCACCTCTACGAAGAAGTGCATGGAGGGAGAAGTTTCCCTAAAACTTGGACATAAAAGTAGAATGAAATAAATTACCTAAAGGTGCCTTTGGTGCAACGGGGAGATATTTATGTAGTACATTACATCCCACATATGCCACTTCTCATTAGGCGCAAACAGCAGCTGGAACTTGGCGGTAAACAGCCTCATCACCATCCAAGGTTTAATCCTACATCTGCATATAAACACCTCTGAAAACTCTCTGCAGCTAAGAATCATCATGATTGAATGACAGCTAGATTACCATGAATAATAAACATAACATACTCTTAACAAAAAACTTTTTCATCATTTGGAAAATTACTATGCCTGTATAAAATAAATTGTTCTCACACAAGTAGATAATCCAGCTCCATTTTTTAAATAACAACAGTAGGGATAGTAATAAGAATATTACCAGGTGAACAAACAACACTAATAAAAAGACATAACTGTCCAAAACACACTCAATTTGTATATTTTTCATTTGTATGTTTTTCATTTGTAAGTTTTCGAATGATCTACATACACCCCACTGAGTGAACTAGAAAGATTTGAAAGACTTTGAACTACCGATTATGGCATGAACACAAACACATTGAGAGCTGTTTTATAATAAAAACTGCAATTCTAATTGAAAACAACACTGACACTTTTTCATGTTTAATATTGCAAAGCTGCTTGCTTTAAACCAAGCTATTACATAAAGTGCCATATAAATAGAAATAAATAAGATGTTGAAAGAAGTATGTGCAAACATATGTACATCGCTATGTTCAGATGTTTTCTTAATTGCTGCTTTCTCACCATTGTCATTTATGTAGTGCACACTGCACATATTCCAAACCAGGCTCATTGGAAATATGTGCCTCTGCATGCATTTCTGCAACCATATAATTAAGTACCTTACTGCACGTTTCGCTGCAGTTTCGAAGTGAAATGACCAGAGAGTGGAGCTAAAACACACATTTAATAGGAAACTATGTCACTTTGGTATTAGGTTGGTACAGGTACATGTTGCAGTGTTTTTATAATGGTGTTTGAGTTAGGTATTTTGGCCATTCAGAAGTAAAATATCCAGTGAGTGTTGCTAAAGATTAATGTGCTACCATCCCCTACACCAAACCTAAACCTACATGACAGTGTTAATAAATGCTGATTTGAGCTGTTTTGCTGTTGAACTGTTTTACACAAGATTCAAACTGGTGCTTTTCACTGCCCAAGTGCAACAACGTATCACGAGAGCTACCGAGTATACCTACTAAACTAGCAAATTCATCCATATGAAGCTGGATGTGTTATGACAACGTTTAAAAGTATTCAAAATCGTGCAGGATGTTAAAAATGCAGCGATTAATATGTATACGTAGGTACATTTTTTCAGTTTTACAGAAATGAAGAGGCACATATTTCCATTGACCTAGGTTTCCATATTAATCACTTTCTACAGCATGGGCAGCACTGGGATATTTGCTTACCAATACTGTATTTACGAATAAAATGTATTTGTTTTACTTTTTTCTTCAATTTTGCAGAAGAAAGTAACTCAAACAGATTTGCAACAACATGAGGGTGGGTAAATGATGACAGGATTTTCATTTTTGGATGAACTAAAGCTCTTTATGCACATTAGACTGTTTTGGGTGCTGGCATTAAGTGCAAAGAGCAGATGCCAACTCTACAGTTAGCTGGTACTAACCTCACTATCTGCCTCATTATAGAGAATAAATGACTTCTTCTCCATAGGAAGAGCATGCAGGAGAAACTTCATTGAACCATATGGCATAAGTCTCTCTCAGCCAGTCCCCAATACAGCCATCTGAAAGTGTAGGGGAGCGGGTGAGGCATTTAAAAGGAAGCCAATCTGAATTCTTACACATGAGGGCCTCATTAACCACAGAAAGGCGCCTATCTGTGCTCTCAATACGCTAATAAACACCAGCACACACATACCGTATGTAAGCCATTGTCATCTACTCAATACAATCCTGTCTGTGATTTATGTTCCTGCTTGCTCTTATATTAAATACATTATAGGCTGTGTGTTTTCCCTCCATAGGGAGCTCACAGCCGGGAGGATGGATGGTGGAGTGTCCTTTTACAGGTTTAAGGGGCATTTAGCTCTAATGAGGTTCAATTTCAACACACCAACCAGTGAACAGTAACATTCCTGGAGCAAGAATAGAGAACAAAAAGCTGTGGTTTGCAAAAAAAATTTAATATCCTCCATACAAGACTGCAGACAGTAGTTAAAAGTGATTTACTAGGCACAGATTTGCTAGGGAGGCTATTAAAATCCCAGAAAAAAAAAAGATTTGACCTCTCACACACCTTCAAGTTTCTCTTGGTGATTCTGATGTTTTGGTTTTAAAGGGATATGTCATCCAAAAAATTATAATTCAGTCATTTACCCACCCTCAAGTCACTCTGAAATTATTTCCTGTGGATCACAAAAGCAGATCATTCGATGAAAATCTAACTGTGTAAAATCAATACAATGTCAGTATACTGTGACTCACTTTAATGCTTGGTGACCAAATGAACCAAGAGTAAAAATAAAAGGTACATGTGGCTTGCTGAACAAGTGCTCTGATGGATGTTGGCTGAAAAATTGTGGTGGCTGCCATTACTATCCTGTGTACAGTCCAGCACTTTACACAAGTACAAAATTTGGATAGTGCAATGAAGCATTTCTTTTGCTCATGGTGTGAAACCTTTAGTCTACAATACACTTTGATCTTTCGTTTAATTCTTCTTGTGAAAAACCCATTGTAAATTATACAATGAATTCTTAAAAGGGAATATTTTTGAGGTGTCAAAACCATGTATATTTATAGATAGACACAAAGTCAATACAAAGTAAGACAAGTCAAGTAATTCAGTGGCCATCTTTTAAATGCCTCTGCATCTCTCGAATGTGGAGACATCAAAATCTCCAAAATTGTTCACGATTAAATTTCATATTTGAAGACACTGATTAAATCTGAAAACAAGTGTATTATAAATGTTGTTTCGGTTGATCAAAAAATAAATTATAAAAAATGTTGATTATAAAAAGCAAATTTCTAAAAGCAGCTGCTGCGATGTGTTAACTTTGCCGATTAACGATTGGCTATTTTGCTCAGAAGGTGGGGCTTTGTTTGATAGACCATATTAAGCATTGAATTTTACCCCGTTCTAAACTATACAAGTAACACATCTTGGGTATTCCATGGTCTTTTTTGGAAAGACTATCTTGGAACGGTCTGGGGATTGGTGCCTTGCTCAGAGGTCTCATCACAGTTGTGGTATTGAGAGTGAAAGAGAGTGCTGTTTATTCCCTCCCCCCAGCTAAAATCCCCTCCTACAGATCTGAATATCGATCCATTAGGCTATGACTGTCCTTGCTGAAAAGAGTATTTTTTTTTGTTTTGTTTTGTTTTGTTTTATTTGATACACTATTATATAGCGGATTCATTTTCATTTAACGTGTGAAAAAGGTCATAGTACAAGGCGATACCGATCCTATAGTGAAAAACTACTTCAGTAATGGTTGCTATGGTAACCTTCCCAGGTGAACATGACGTCTATATCACTGAACACCTGAGGAGGTAACCATGACAACATCACATCAATTTACCACCAAGTGAAAATATATAGCCTACACTTATTGAAACATTTGAAAACACTAATAAAATGAGTACAATGTTATTTATTGTGTACATATTGTATTGCAAAACAATTTTACTGCTACTGAGGTGGACAGGGTTTTTTTTTTAACAAGAATTTATAAGCATTTATAAATATAGTTTGATGTAAACATTTCTGTATACAATATTAATTTATTTTTACAATATATAAAATATATTGTATATATATTCATTTATGTTTACAATATGAAATTAATTCATTTTCAATGTACTTACATGTAAGTTAAGACTACTTAATATAAAGTGGGATCAATTTAATTATTTAATCTGACACTGAAACAAGAAATGAGAAATAGTTTGACCCACCTAAGTTCTAACTTCCTAAAGGCTTGAAAATTACGAGCAGAGCTCAGTAAGAGAAGTATAATGGCACTTTCCCTCTGACTCATCAATGAAATATTCATCTTTATGGCAATATCCGGCCTTTTCTGGAGTCAGTAATGTTCCTCCTCCAGGGAGTCCACCTCTTGCTGATGCCTAAATATTTCTGCTTATGTCTGTTCAGTCTTCAGTTGGTCACTTAGAAACACAATTGATTCTCCCTGTTTCAAAGTGCTGATCTTTCTCACATTTACATCAATCCATCACTGGGGGATGCTTGCTGTTTTTTGTTTTTTTTTGCTTTGTTTTTTCAGTGGGATATTAAAGAAAGAAGCTCTTCGCCAGTTTGCAAAAATTACTTGAAATGTAAACGTCACACGGGACCACTATTTCTCAGTCGTCCAAGAATAAATTAACCTAATGTATATTGCTGAGCTTTATGAGCGATAAAATGTGGCATTAGAGAGTTATGAATATGACCATAGTCTGAGTTCCCCCTCCCCGTGCTTTAAACGTCAGCGTCTGTGGCTCTTTGTGAGCTTGTATATCCATCTCCATCAGGCCGGTGACGGCTGCCAGTTCCCACCTCACGCGTCATGCATCTCGCTTACAGTAAACAGGCAGGCGCCATTAAGTTGACAAGATGAGGGGAAGATTACGCCATTAAAATGCTTTCGAAATCAGCCATTTATAAAGGCGGGCAGGGACAGCATTGTCATTGCAGCTTTGGATTAAACTCCTGGTGTGTTGATGTATTTTGCCCCAGGGACGAGGTCTGGCCTCCTAGTGACTTTGGCTCCTTTCCCCTGACGATACACTGTCAAGGTATTTGCAAAGAGACAGAGCTCATGTGAATACATAATGATTCAAACTTCCATCTCGCAACAGCCTGTCGTTGCTTTTCAATCATCAGAATGCATTCGGAGCAACGTGAGTGAGCGAGATCCAGAAAATACGAGGCATTAAAAATAATGAGAGATTTGTATTTTGGCTTTTTATGGCATCTAATGACAATATTAATATTCTCTTAGTGAGCACATATTATCCATTTTCTGTAAACAGACGCCTCTCTTGATTGGATGCAGTGCCTGTAAATGGCTTGTACCATTGTCACTGAAAGTGGCATTGATGTAATGTTGTCAGCTTCATTATGAATACAAGTCATTCTTCACTGCTCAAACGTTCGGAGATGATCTGATAAAGAGTCTCATTCATCACAATACTTTGGGAATGTAACCTCAATCAGGAAAAATACGAAGATGAAACTTCATCAAGCATAAACAACCTCATTGGGAAGTCCTTAAAATGATTATGAATTATTTTTCTATTTATTAATTTTGTAATTGCTGCATCACAATAGACATATTCTGCTATTACAGTGAGTATTGCATTCAGATGATCCTTAAATTGACTTTTATTGGGAGAACCCAGGGATTTAAAGGCTTTACTAGTTAGTTTGGGTAGTTAGCCTCTGCTGGTAGATTCTGTAACTACACCATTCTTTCTTCATAGACACTTATTCAAGTATCAGCATATTCTGACAAAATACATTGTTCATATTCAATGGTAGTTTAATATGTATATACAAATGTGACCCTTATGATAACTACTGTAATATGAGTTTATGGAAGAAATATTTTAGTGCTTTTTGAGGAAATAAGACCAGTACCACTCAAACGTTTGTGCACACTGCCCACTCATCCCCTAATGTATTATGGGGAACATTTATTCATTTAAAACAAACAAAAAATAATATGTTAAAATGATAAACATTTAAAAAATTGCCAACAAGGTTCAATATTATGAATATATAGAGTTTGAGTGTCAGTTTATTCATTATGTTAATGATGATGAGGATTTGACATGGCAAGTGATATTGTCCTATTAGTGATTAATGTAAAATAAATGACCAAAAAGAAAACTATTTTTGTGATCATGGTCTAAAACAAAATGTATGGCAAAAAAGCTGGTTATTTTGAACCCTTTTATCGGCATTTGATCCTCATATGATCTGATATTATCTAAATCTAAATTTCTACAATATTAATAGCACTCTATTATTAAAAATACAACTATTGTTTTTCCTGCTTCTTTAACTTGTCGATGTCACAATAATTGATAAACACCAGCGAAGGGTTTGGGACTGCATTTGCTATTGTGGTGCAGTTGACAAATCAGTGTCATTCAGAGTTATTATTAACATGGTTTTTCACTCAATCAAGCAAATAATGTGCAAGAACTTATATATGACAGACATAAAACTGTTGATCTGGGTTTATTGAAACCGTTACAAGCCAAAATGTTTCTAAGGGAAATCTTTCTATCAATAGTACTTACAGTTGATTTTTTTGTATAAGCTGAGATAGAAAAGAAGTAAATAAATAAATAAAGCTGGAAAGACTCCAATCAGCACTGTAGGCAAGCCAACATCATGGTGCAGCGGCTGGAATAGGACATGAAGAGAGAAAGATATAGAAGAGTGATAGAAAATGAAGAAAATATTGCTTTGAAAGCAACAAGAGACAGAGAGATGACAACAGGGGCATAGCAGAGGGGAGGGCAATGCAGCGCTGGATGTTAGTGAGAGAAAAAAAGCAAAAGGGAGAGAAAGAGCAAAGTGTGGTGGGAGATTAGGCTGTGGGTATTGTTTCAGCCTGGGAGCTGCAGAGCTCCTATAAATCATTCACATCTCCTCCCACCGGCCACCATCCTGAAATATTGATGGCCCCATTCAGATCACAGTAGCACTGACCCTCACAGCGGCGCCCAGGAGGACCTGATGTACATCCAACGTACATTCCCAAGCCACAAACATGGCCTTGCAAATTTCCCCGAGCAAATATCTCCTCTCTTTTATCTCATGCCTCACCTACCCTCTCCCCCTCACCCCATTCCTGTTTTTTTTCCCTTCTGAGAGGCACTGGAGAGACTGGCGTTCTTTAAGTGCTCCGTGATGGTTTGTGTGGTTTAGTCTGTTAGCCTTTTTTTTCATTTCATCTCTTACTTCCTGTCTGCAGAGCTTTTGTGTCCTCCCTGCCCCTTTTCTTTGCTTTGTTTACTTACGCTCCACACTCAAAGATGCTGTCTCTTGTCTATAAATGGAAGAAGATTTGTGTCCTTTTGGAGTGATGACAAGCCAGTTAACAGACTGCAGGAATTCTACCCACAATGCCCACAATGATGGACAACACCAGGGAGTCTTCCCAAATGCAGCTTTGTCTGTGTGTGAAGTGGTTTCCCTTACTCGCTCACTGTTATGTCTTTATTTGTTTTGTTAAATTCTCCATGGCTATGTTCAGGATGAAATTCTGCAGAGTATGCACTATTATATACTGCCGACAATTTTTCTTTAAATAGTAAGTGAAGCAGTATTATTTTTTCACATTTCATTATTCTATGAACAGCAGTGAAAAACATGTTTATCATTTGAATCATTTGAACAAAAAACTGCTTGTTTATGTCTCAAATAAACTGCGCTATATGTGTTTTATTCACTAATAAGAACCAACTCATTATAGTCATTTATCAGAGATCTGAGTATACATGGTCGCACTCTATATATATACATACAGTGAGGTCAATAAGTATTTGATCACCCTGTGATTTTGCAAGAAATCGTGGAGTCTACATGTTCAGCATAGATGCATTTCCACTGTGAGAGACAGAATCTAAAAAGAAAAACCAGAAATCAATTATTTAAAACCAATTTTGTCTCTTTTGTCTTTTGACATCTCTTTGGGTTTGCCCATGTACTTAGACTTTGGCTGATTGTGGGGTGCACAGGTGTCTTTATGACAGCTAACAACCTCAAACATGTGCTACTAATTTAGAATCATGAGTAGAGTGTAGCTGGACTATTTAATCTGGCTAATAAGCAAGTGATCAAATACTTATTTGACAGTAATTCCAAAATAAATTGTTTAAAAAAATCATACAATGTGATTTCCGTATTTTTCTTGTTAGATTCTGTCTCTCACAGTGGAAATGCACCTATGCTGAAAACTGTAGACCCCTCCATGAGAACATGCAAAATAGTAATTTGTTCAAGAATTAAGAATCAGATTACACTGGTTATAGCACAGGCTCTGTTTGATTTGGTAACACGAAAACACTCGTAAGAGTTATTTGTTTGGGCACTAGACTCGAATGGATATGCATACTGATTCATTAGAGCCTTCAACTTTCACTGAATTTTTTGATTGCACTGCATTGCATTTGCAATTATATATACATAGAATATATAAAATATAACATTTATTGTTTGCAGGAAAATTGGCCAGTTTATACGTTATATTGCATTCTATACATAGCCTACTGTACACTATACCGCAGCAATAGTTTGCTATTCTAGAGAACATAGTTGTTCTCTCTAAATGTTTCATACGCTGTCATACCATTGGCTCTCTCAATAGTTTGTATGTTCAAGATCCTGCTCAGCTGCTCTCAGAAGCTGCTCTTTCTCTGCATTTCAAGTGTGTTCCATTGATCAATAATTCCCAATCAATTTTTCATATCAGACAAGAAAGGGGCCTTTTCTATCCACAGTTTGTGTGGTATCATTTCAAAGAGGCTCAACTTATCCACACAAGTCATTCTTTAGACAGGAGATGAATAATTCACAGATGGGACAGTGATACACGTTTGCCCCTTGACTTCTATGTTCTGTCTCCTCAGAAGCGACCGGTACATTATCGTTAGCGTCACCTCATGATGTCCATTAATAGTGCATACCTGTCAGGCTGACCAAATACAGATACTGTTTAGCAAGCTATTTTTTAATGCAAAATGCTTAGCTAAAAGCCTTCTGTGAAATCCGTAATGCATCCATTAGGATCACATTATAGAGATGTGTGGCTGAAAAATAGAAGCATAAGCATAAAACCATGAACTATATATATGTTAAAAATTATATTATATAAATATCAAAAATATAAATTAGAAAGTAAATGCTTTCCAGGCTTTAAACCAAAACATTAATCAGGTGTGTCTGGCTGTTTTCTTGTCATTTTGTTTCGGTTTTCATTAGCGAGAGGGAAAACACTCTGATTCTAAGATCATAATTACAGTCTTTTCAATAAAGTTCAGGGTCATTAAGGTAATTATAATAAAACTTAATCTCTCTTGCTTCATTCTCAGGAGATACAAGTCGAATATTGTGAAGTTAGTTACTTCTGTCACATTCAATCTATAATTTGTCACACACACACACACACATTATTGTCAGATTATTTACAAGTAACTGACAAAATAGACTTTGTTGCACCAAACAGTTTCTTCTTCTTCTTTTTCCAGTTCTGCTGAACCGAACATTTTTTTACTAGGCAGAGCCTTTGGCCAGCTGAACAAAAACATCACCAAAGACCCATGCAGTGTGCCATGTTTTTTTGTTTGTTTGTTTGTTTTGTTTTAAGAGAAATACTTTGAAAATAAAAATACAAATACACAATGGCTAAAATATACAGTTATATATTATATTATACTATTGTTGCAGTATGTCGTACAGTATGTATAGAATGCAATATAAGTATATACATTGTCTTAAATGACATTACATTCATACATTACAGTCTTTTATATATTGTTACAGTCTCTCATATGTATGCTAATATACATGTATATGCAGCTAATATTTATATATTGCTTAACCCCCATATAGAACCATACCAACAAACCAATCATTGTATGTAATCAAATCAATAAACTATTATTTTTAAGCCAGAGTAGTCCTGACTGAATATATATATATATATATATATATATATATATAGTTTGATTTATTTTAAATAATCATGATCAATGATTAATTAATTACCTATATAATTTGTGCTGTGTATTTTTGCACAAGATTGCATGGAGGTTTTCTTCCTAACTGAAAGTCAGTGGAAATGTGGATGGACTCCAGCTGAAATGTTGCCTATCCGTTTAGTTTTTCAAGGCATATTTTTCCCCAGTTTTCTGCACAGTATTTTATGTTTTATATATTTTTGTTAAAAGATGTAACAAATTAAATTGTACAGCATATATCATAGTAATGCTACTTAACATTGAAGAATTGGGCAACTTAATGAAAACATTAATCCAAAAGCTAGAAAAAATAACAAAAAAGAATAAATTTGCAGCATTTTATAAGTCTAATTTAAAGTTTATTTATAAACTAGAACACTGTTGACATTCAAAGTTGCATTTAATATACGAGCACAAATATTTGCATTTATTTTCCGAATATGATATGCTAAAAATCTGTTTGTTTGGCCTGATGCCTGTTGTTGTCCTCTTCTGTTAAAACAGTTGCAAAAAACACCTTCATAGCCACAGTTCACCCCTTCATTGTGTAATAGATTTTTTTCTTTTTGCACCTCTACTTGTCTAGAGTAAGATGACAGCACATAAATAAAACATGTGTTGAGCACAGATTACTTAAGCTTATCTGCTAATGTGCTTTGAGTTTGTTTGTCTCACAGGGCACAAGTTAGTAGCTGAGCAATTCCAAGAAAATGCTGTCTGAGAGGAAGGGATTGTCTTTTTTTGCCATTCTTTTCCCTCATTATGTTGGATGTTGTTATTGTGTTTTTGTGCAAGTGCCACTGGCCAAAAAGATACGGTTAGCTTTTAGCCTCTCCGTGAATGCTGTCTGCTGCTCATCTGTAACTGGAATAATAGGAGACATCTTGTGTGGGTGAGAGACAAGGGCAGAGGCTTTTCTTCTGCTCACTGACACCCTGTAATCACATTTAGGGAGAGAAATGAAATTTGCCTCTGCAGCGGGAGACACCATAACATCTTCTGTTCAATTACACACGGCAGCTTTTCACTCTCTTCTCTCGAACACATAAGTCATTGTTGTTGGTTTTTCCACATTAGTTGCTTGAAATATAAAGGTGTGATTTGATTCAACTCTAGTAAGTGCATACATAGGAGAATATACGCTGTGAATCCAAACTAGAAATTTGGCAGTTGGCACCGGTGTGAAGAGTTCAATTGATTATAATGGAAGCCAGATTGTTATGTTTTACATCCCACCACATAAACACATCTTTTCTCACAATCAATTTAACTATAATATAATATAATATAATATAATATCTACAAGTGATCACTTACAGCCTGTGCAGCTGCAGGCGCTGCTGTCTCTTACAGTAGAATCATAAACTAGCTCATGGTGGCTTATTAAACCATTAAGATTGACCCTGAATTGGATCACAGAAATGGGTATGATTATGAAGGCCCCAAGTCTGTAATATTATTCTGTAACTCATCTAAATTCCCCCTGGTGTGACATCAGCTCTACCCTCAACTACAATCAATGACATCATTCTTAGCAGATGAAAATGACAGTATACCAGAAGCAATTAAAGACAGCAGAGACCTGCTTTCAGGGTTAAATTAGTTTATGAGAGTTGATTTGTGTAGCAGTCACATTAAAATGCCCTTTGAGACAACCTTATCATCAACCATTTGGATCTGGAGTTCCTCAAGTGAAAAATGTATTGTATCTATAAATCACTATGGATAAAGCAGCTGCTAAATGACTAAACGTAAATGGAAATTAGCCTTGGCAAGCTAACAACACAACAGAAATAAAAAAGCAAACATAAGCTCACAAGAGAACAAAATTAACAAAAGTAAACATAAACTTACAATGCAACCAAACATAAGCAACACAAGGACATTAAGCCACAACACAACAGAAATACTCCCGACCACTAGGGGGCAGAAACGGTTATTGTGCGCATGTCATGAGTATTTGCGGGCAGTCTGTGCCTGTTTTGATAGTTTTATCTCTGACAACAAAACCATCCCCTTACGTTATTTCAGTTTGCAATGTATTTTCCATTTTGTGGGTCCTACCAGCAAAGTTTTACTACCAAGACAGCCCGTGTCGCCCGTAAGTACCTTGCACTATAGCCGTTTCTGCAGATCAACTGCCCCCTAGTGTTCGGGAGTATTTCTGTTGTGCTGTGAGCTTATGTTTGCTTTTTTAAATTGCATTGTTGTGCAGTACTGGACCACCATAGTTACTGTACATTAAAATAAATAAAAAATAAATAAACAGATAAGAATCATCCTCACAAAATCCTGCACGAAAAACTGAAATATTGACTTCTTTTCAGATTTTTGTTCATGACTTTTTGCACCTTTAATAAATATTTGAAAAATGCACGAATTAATATAGAAACAAAAATGTAATTGCCCATATTATGGATTTTTTTTTTTACCTTTTATGCAGGTCTGGTGCCTGCTTCTGAAAAGAGGGGTCTCTAGCCTTATCTATGATGTTCATTGATAGTGACATCCGCTTATAAATTATGCATTTTGTCACCTACAAAAGATAATCTTCTGTTAAACTTTGTTTATTACAAAGAGAGATTCTCAAGCATGCAGCACTGAACAAAACTGTGGCATGGAGTTGATTCTAACTCAAACGCTTGGCCACATGCGTTCAAGAAATCAGCAGAAAATGTTGGTGATTGGCTATTGATCAGTGTCAAAATCACATTGAAAAACCCTTTGAAGCTCCCCAGAGTTTAAACACAAAACCTACACACTGGAGCATTTGTAAAATATGTTACGCCAGTAGGCCTGTTCTATTTCTACAGCTTTAACTAAAGTTCCCTTGCTTTCATTTCATTCCTTCAAGCACCATATAAACGACCCTGGATACAGTTAATTGCAAAAAAATATGTAATGAATATTTTATACGTGTTTTAGGCATAAAAAATGATCCATATCATAAAAATATCAAAGCCAAAGGTTTATAAAGCATAGATTACCAGTAATCATCAGTAGTGTGAGAGAGTGTCTATAACATCTAAAAAGCTAGAAAATTAATGTAGCATTTATATACATTAAAAAAACAACCTTTATATGTTTTTTTTAATTTTTATTTTTTTATGAAAATGTTTAATGTTAATGAAAATGTGTCTGTCTGCTTTTTCTATTTATCAGTGTTGAACCATTTAAGAAGATACCTCAAACTCTATATTTCCTATATAACCTCTGTATTGGGGGGTAGGGGAGGTCCAGGTCAGTAGTACTTGGTCAATGTTGTGGACTTTGTGTTGCAGGTCAAAAGTCTGGCTGTGTGCAAAACTAATGTGCTGCTTTTTTATGTTTTAAATGGTCAGCCTTATTGCTCTTTTTATAGTACAAATCACCTTGCCCTGACTTTTCAAAGCTTTCCTTTTCAAAGCTCCCTTCTCTTTTTGTTGTGAAATGTGCCCCAGAATGAGGTGAACACTACAGAAGAGTAAAAAACTTTTCAAAAAGGGCTTTGTTAGACACTTTTTGTGTCTCCTTGCTGTGCGCTTAGAGGAGTATCAGGGTTCAAGGAAGGCTTGGATAGGCAGTGGCATCGCACTCCCTGCTTTCATTTACCAGGCAATTTGCCAGTGAGGCAGCAAGAAAATGAAACTCTAGCTGTCTTTTCATCACCAGTTGAAAAGGCACTCGGTTTTCTCCAAGTGTAGATGGTGCTAATTAGCTCACCCTGGAGATTACCCAGAAGGCCACTAAACCCCTGGCCCTCCATACTTCCACCCCCAACTGCTGGCCAAAGCTAAAAATAAAGGGACTTGTTCTCCTTGATGAAAGTTAGAGAGGACTGCAATTACAGAAAGGGTGAGGAATCAAGCCTCCCCACTGTGCTTTCCTCTCTCTCAGCGAGAGTCACTGGAAATGACGCTTCCATACACTTTATATTCACAAACACGGCAAAAACACTCAGATTACTGTGTTCATGAGACATATAATAAAACTTTTTGTGCCAGCACTGATATTATAAATGTTCTTTTAGAGTATCTTAGGAATACAATTATAGTATATAGGTATAAATGGTCTGTTGCTTTTCAATTTAAAAAAAAAAAAACTTGTGATCAACACATTTATCTATCCACATTTACATGCGAATGTGGGCTTATACTGTAAGTGACATTTTTTATGATCATATATTCTTTATCTGCTCGCATTGGTGTTTGATTTGACATGAGTAATTACACTTGTGCTTTTCTTAAGATTGTATTTTGTGACTTTTCACAGACAAAAAAATTTGGTAGGAAATCAGAAGTAAGTTAATACAAACCAGGCTCATTGGAAAAACGTACCTGTGGTGACATTTCTGCAAATGACATTACATTGCTTCTTGCATGTTTCATTTCACGTTCGAAGCTAAATGTCCAGTGACTGACACTAAAAGTGTCACTAAACTCTACTCTAAACCTAACCGATCAGAAGCAAACGCAGCTGAAGAAATCATGCCATCAAAATATATTTTTATGGTCTGTGCTTCATGGGACTCGTACCTGAGCAATGCTGTACCAGGTGAGCTGCAAAGCAAGTTTACTGCCGCTAACCAGATTTTACCAAGTATCTGTAAAACTGCGTTTTTCCATCTCAAGAACATATCTAAATTGCGTCCTATGCTCCCAAACACAAATGCAGAAATGTTAATTCATGCGTTTATTTCCTTGAGGTTAGATTATTGTAATGCTTTATTGGGTGGTTGCTCTGCACACTTGATAAATAGACTATAGCTGGTTCAAAATGCAGCAGCTAGAGTCCTTACATGAACCAGGAAGTATGAGCATATCAGCCCGGTTCTGTCAACACTGCACTGGCTCCCTATCAAACATCGTAGAGATTTTAAAATCTTGTTAATTACTTATAAAGCCCTGAATGGCTTAGCTCCTCAGTACTTGAGCGAGCTCTTATCAC
>JAUYWG010000056.1:6384609-6395747 GCA_034779775.1 Enteromius afrohamiltoni | reverse complement strand
ATATTTTTTTTTTTTTTTTTTTAGCTAGTCTGTCACTTCATGGATGCATTATCCTCACAAACAACTGCGTATACAAACCACTAATTAACTTCAAACTTATTGAAGCACTGGGGTGATAATTTAATGTTTCTGTTTATTTTTAGATTTAATAGAAAATTATCCAAATCAAAAACCACAACAGCCACATTTTAATGAAAAAAGGATCATGCAAAAACCTGTCACCAACAAAGAAAGACAGTCGGAGAATCGTTAGCACTTAAGATGTCTCACTGTACGGCAGTCTGATTGTGTTCTGAGACTGCAGTAATGAAGGCCTCAGCCACTGCGGCGGCAGCAGGCTGTCTGTGAAGACAGAAAAAGCAGAAAGAGATTAAATTCTATGAAGAGTTTTTTGTCTGGCAGATTGGTTCTTATCAACCAGCTCTGCTCTAACGTTACAAAGAGAGAATATAAGAAAGAAAAGCAGTGGAGGAGCTGAAAAAAAGAGGCATTAAGAGGGGATATTTAAGGATATTATTAATCCATTTATCCGTGTTTGACATTTGTCGATGTATCTCCTCAGATTGCTTTATTCCGGATGTGAAATGCTATTAATAAAAGCAGACCGCCTCTTCAGAGACGCTCTACTGCTGTCATTATGTTTAATGTTCTCTGTAAGCCTAAGCGTGAAGGTCTCGTGTTTTTTCACCACATGTACTTTCATCTATGTAATCTGCTACAGCTCAGATCATGCCGAATGGATATTTTTATAAATCCTTAATTAATGGGGTTTCTGTCACCTCTACCCAGCTTATGGAGCACATTTGGACAGAATAATGTGAGCATATGGTAAGATGGTCTTGTACTAAGCAAACTGTTCATGGTCCTGCACATTGCTGGGGGAAAAAAGGGGGAAATTAGCTCCTTTCAAAGGTGTTCTTTTTAAGGCAGGTCAAACAGCTTGTGCAAAACATGAAATTAAAATGAGAATAATTTATGCAGCTTAACCTGACTTGACTATCTTTCATTCTTTTGAACACAGGAAGAGAATTTGGGGAAAATGTGCTGGTCACTCTTTTCCATGCAGATTTCAAGTTAGATTTTATTATATATACACACACACTGTATATAATACATTTACCTAAGAAAATATAATAACAACATAAAAATATATGGGCTCTCAGTTGATTTTTTGTTATAATGTTGCCCAATTAATTACAGGGTGCTGATTAATTAATTAATCCCAAACTAAATATGACTGTGAAAATACCCTTTAAAAAAAAAAAAAAAAAAAAAAAAAAAACATTTAAAGCCGTTATTGTTTTTAATAGTCAAAGGCTACAGTGGCCAAACATAAATTATAGAACATAAGTTAATTACAATTTTTTTTTCATGCAGTTCAAGTCACTATAGTATAACGCTCAAAACCAGGACAAGTTTATTTTTGTTTTGTTTTTTTTTCCCATAAATGAAGGCTCAACAGAAAACTGAGGCAAAACATAACTGAAGTCTTTAACTGAGAATAGCGATCTCCAGATCGCTTATAAGCCTGGAGCCTTGTGTATGGGACGATCTCCACTTCGCCAGCCTTTCTGCAGGTAAGTAACAGGTATTAACAACAACGGTGAATCATAGGAGCGTTCAAAACTTGTTGATACAGTTCATAATCGGCGATCTCCGGATCGCTATACTTTTGTTTCCTTCCACAGATGCAGAGTGACAGATTCGAGCAGGGGAGTGTTAAAAGCTTACAGGAATTCCAGCGGGATCCTTCTCCTTACTTTAAGAACGAGAAGACCGTAAACTCAGGTAGGAGCGAGAGGTGAGTTCCACAGGTGAGCGCAGCAACTAGACTCCTTTAAACAACGTGAAGCAAGATCACTTTTGCAACAGCACTGTCAGCTAGGATCGCTAGTGAGACAGAGAAACAGGTAAGCATTGCAAGCACAACAAGGGAGTAGCTCTGTTACCTCGAGCTCAACCGTAGACTGAGTGGAGAGTTTGATTTTAAAAGCTGCAGTCCTTGATTAGCGCAGGTGCGTCTCATTAATACTCCGGCGACTGAGAGCGGCTGCAAACGGCTGATTGTGCTGGCGTTACAACTAGTGACCAAAACAACTTTGTTGCCAACGGTAACAACCTTATCTTATTTTGTGCAAAAGAAAGTAAAGTGAGTAAATGATGACAATATTAATTTACTTATTTATTTAGGTAAACAATTCCTTGAATGTTTTGTTGATTTTATTTAATAATAAAATGGATTAATTTACTGCGTACGTTTATACATAGTTTGAATTGAGTGAGATCATCGGTTGATTCACTTCACAAAAACAAAAAAAGTATAAATCAGACTAATGTGGTCCTCAGTTCACTCAAAAAACAACTTTTATGATGCTTCTTTTTAAAGTTTAAAGGGACATTCCACCCAAAAATAATTGTATATGCACACCTTTCTTTCTACACAAAAGAACATTTTGAAATATTTGGATTATTACTATTTTTAATCAAACTAAAGTTTTCATTTGGGTAAAATGTAGTGTTTTTAATCATTTTTTTTTTTTTAGTAAACCATTCCTTTAAGATTTGCTTAGTGAGCAGTTTAAGGAAGGAACAACATCAAACTGATAATGCGTTTGAAAGCAATTCATCAATGCTTTGAACCTCCAGCCTGCTTTTAGATGATCATGAAAAGGACCTTACGAAACAGCATTCCCCCATGTGCTCTTGGCTAGCACAAACAGATTTAAGAAGGCTGCTGTCCAGCACATCTCACAGGCTTTCAGATTGATCGCTCCCACCTTTCCAATCGGATGGTGCATGTCAGGTGTTGGAGGGAACGTTTGAAACAGATGAACTCAGAAAGCAATCAGCACACTGTCACCGCTTTGTCGAGCAGACCGGTGAGCCGATCGCCTATAGAACTAATCCACCTCTCTGCACAAAACACAGAAAAGTGGACCGGCTCTAATTGCAATCTGCCAGGCCATCAGGAAAATACATTGCAGATGCAACTGGGATATATTACAACAGTTGTATGAAAAATTGTACTTCAAAATATATTTGCTTGATGATTTTTTTCTTGTGATGGCTGCACAAGGAGGGTAGCAAGGGAGTGTTTATCAACTACATGACACTGTCGTGTTGGAAATGAACCACTGCAATAAAGCAAGGTGGAATTCGAAATGGGATTAAATGTTGTTTTGTTTCTGGTCTGCATTTTTCATGATAATTACATGGGAATTGAATTTATTTTTGCAGGCTGTCTTAATAAAGCAAATCAATATCTTAAATTGCAGAATGGGATTGCAATACTTGGCTATTGAGCTTATGTTGCCTTTTGTTTGGCACTGGGGAAATTTCTTCTGTCCTTTGTTTCTGGATGTTCTTGTGAATCCCGTCAGTGTTTAAAAAAGCTAATAACATTGGTCTGTTTTGTCTTTCATTATTAATGTAGCCTGGTTACTCTGGGATGCATAGAGGGCGGAAACTCTCTAATCTTTATGATGCAATGTATCAGGCCTGCTCTCCTCACATTAATAAATATGATAGGTGGTAATATAAGTATGCTGTGCTCAAGGGGTGCTATATATATATATATATATATTGTGTATATGGTGTCCATGAGGGCTAAAAAAGTTCCTCTGAACAGCAGCTTAGATTGCTTTTTTTATTGTGTGTAAAGGTTTATTTACTGGTGTCTGCTTTATAAAGGAATAGACAAAAGATCGGGGGGGGGGATAAGTCAAAATAAATCAAAAAGCTGAAGTGGGTCATTTATGCTATATAAAAGAATCGCAAAAATAATGTCTTTAAATTGTTTCTATTGGTCTATAGGTCTACAGCCTACAGTTAATGAAAAATTATTTGGCAGAAGAACTGCTTGTTTTCTCTTATGCAGAGAAAAAGTATTTTCTTTTGACACACATACATAGGAAATAAGCAATTCAAGCTTGTCTTTCACCTTTAAGACTGACAATCAAGTATTTAAGAAAGTTTCTATGTCTATCAGGTGTTTTTAAAATTCTTAAAGAGAAATAATTTGCACATTCATAAGTCAACACTAGTGCTGAGTATTTTCTCTCTGTTCTACTACCATTACAAATATGTAACCAATTCAGTCAACTCTCAGGGCAGGGCTTTTCGTATTATTAGCATTTCACTGGAACATGTTTTGTGTAACATTAGCGACATGTCATTAGGCTAGTGATGTCAATTATCGTTATAGTTTGATATTTATAGATCGAGTTTGATAGATTGTGATACATGAGATGCATTACCATTGTGATACATTGACTTTTAGACAACCATGTATAATTCATTATTCCTCTTCTTCAGAATCAGTTTGTGTTTCAAACATATTTAGATGAATTTAATCAAATTTCACACCCTGCCATTGTGTAGCATTTCAATTCTGCTAACTGTGTCGAGCAGGCAGTCCAGGCTGGTGCGATTTAGGATGTATTGAGAAATGTAGATGTAAGTAGATTTAGATATTAGGGAACCACATTATATTAGGTGGTCTTAACTACTGTGTACTTAACATTAAATTAATCATTTGACACAATGCGCACCTCACATATAGTTTTTTACAATTTACTCATATTTTTTGAAAATACCTATATGTAATTACATCTGTAATTAATTTCTGTGCTTACATGTATTATTACAGTAAGCGTGATTTCACCAAGTAAAAGATGTTGCTGGATCGACAGGGTGGGCCATTTATATGGATACGCCTTAATAAAATGGCCACCATGGTCACCACCCATCTTGAAAAGTTTCCCCCTCACTTCATCTAGTATTTACTAATGTGCCACAAACAAGAAGTTAATATCACCAACCATTCACATTTTATTAAGGTGTATACATATAAATGGCCCACCCTGTATATTAATATTTATGTATGATATAAATCACATATAAATGTGAATATATGATTTACACTTCACTAAAAATAATCATATTTCTGGTATTAGATTTTGCTGATTTTTTGCCATGTCACTAAACAATAATTGATTTTGACAGGCAGCATATTCTTTGTAAAAAGTGTGTGTTTTGAGTATATCAGAAGAAGAAAAAATAGTGTCTTCTCATGTGCATGGGGAGAAGCCATGAGCTCAATAAGCTAAATAATTAATATAGGTTATAGCTGTTTAAACACTAAAAATGAGATATAACAAACAAGGTGTATGTTCTAAAACTATGTTTTAAATGTCTAAAAATATGTCTAATGTCTAAATGTCTAAAAATGTCTTTATTTTTTTGGGTAAAATAAAAATGTCCCCTCACAAAGTATTCTAATGATATTATATTTTACACAATTCATGTCTGTGCGTAATCTATTAATTCACGCACTAGAAGAATGGGCGTGTTTTTTTATTGTATTTTGTAGAAGCACTTACCCATGGTAAAACCTCTGTAACACATGGCCTCGAGTCTATTGCTTTATTTTTCTCTGATGGTGAAGAGTGGAAAGAGTGTCTGATTGATTTAGTCTTCTGAATGAAAGTGTTTGCGGATGTAAACATGTCTGACCTCTGATAGAGTGTTTGTCTGCTCATTATTTTATTTGGAAAATTTGCCAAAGGCCTCTTGAGGTTTGTTTGTTGGGTCGTTGTGCATTCTAGCTCAATGTTCCAGCACTAACATATCACAATGACCACAATAAACCATCAAGTGCTGCAGAAAGTATTTTCTGGATAGTCTGTATAATTTGAACAGCCAGGCCAGAGTATAAGGTCAAGAAACTCTCACTTTGAATCATCACAATAGATTGCAAATTTGAATATTTTATGCTGATTGTAATTAGTTAATGACTGTGCTGAAATCAAATTATATTTCTAAACAACCGAAGTAGTCCCCACTTGACCAGACTTTGTACAGTTTTTAATTAATCTGTTGAATAGGCTCTATGCAGCAGTGATTTCTTTGCAGCCTGGCCTGAATGATTAACCATGATGAATTGCGCTGTGAACCCGTCTGCTCGTTTCAGCTCTCGTGAATGATGAGAGACAGTAAAAGTGGCAGCGACATTTAATTACACAAGGAAACATCACTGATGTCCATACTTCATCAAAACATCTTCAAAACACATCACCTCCCCCTCTATTATGGCGGCGAGTCACAAAACTAATAAATACTGAAGGTCATTGTCAAATAAAACAGAAAATAAATAAAACATTTTGAATACACAATTTAACATATATTTCATAGTGGTTGTTGCTCTTTATTAGAGCTCCATGTGTTTGAAAGTTAAAGAAAGGCTCTTTTTTGCTGTTTTGTGAAAATGCATTCCCCCGTGATTCTCATACATGAGACTGAACAATGCAGTCAATCATTTTTTGGCACTGTTTTTGTGTATTCTTAAGGAAAATGCTAATGTAAGTGTTCTCTTCCCCCAAGGCTGCGCTGCCGTCATGTGAATGGCCCATTAGACATTATATATTTGATGCAGGAAATAGAATGAAGTTGGTAAACAAACTTTTTACCTTCAGCCTTCTGTAACAATCAGCTTCCCAGGCTTCTGACAAAGTCATAAACTGCCCATTTAAAGTGGTATTCTGTCTATATTTGAATGAAACGCAAAAGGAGAAGAATAAAATCCACATCTGTTAAGCTACAAAAAAACCCCTCTGTAGTCTGTGTAACTTTTAAATGCATCGTATATATAAGTATTTATATTTCTAAGCTCTTGTGATAACTTTTCTCACCAATAGACCAGAGTCAGTGTATTGCCATGCTTATGTATCGTTTACCAGAAATGAAAACAAGACTGTGAGAGACAGAAGTACAGTGTGCTCAGTGGACCATTCTGTTTAACAAACAGCCAATCATCAGCAAAAAATAAAAATCATATGTAAAAATATGCAAGTAATATGCTAATGTTTCATGTTGACCTCAACATGAGGTCATTGCGCACTGAATCTAAAATTTTCTTCAGAAATTTTTGCACGTTAAAAAATAATTATGACCTCACGTTGGGCCAATCATGCCAATCAATAAAAATTGGATCAGGTTCCATTTTCTGCGTTTTCCGTCTGTACCAAGAATTTTGACAGGAAAGGATGACGAATATGAAAAAAAACACACACGATAGTGTGAGATGTAATATGATCATGAAAAATATGCTTTATAAGTACCAATAACCAGCCAATATTTTAATAATAGGCATGCTATTAAGCAACTAATTAATAGTGAGAATTGTTACCAAATAAATTAAATAATGAATTAAAATACAAAAAGAAAAATAGCATTACAGTACTTTGGATAGAAAAAAAAGCATAATAATGTAGCATCTTTTTCTAAATAATATTTTAAACTATTTGTACTTTATATACTTTATTTAGCTTTTTTTTTAATTATTATGATCAAGGTCCCTTACATAAGGATGAATATTTGGGGGGTTCATGGCATTTAAAAGCTTGAAAACCTTACAGTCCTTGTAAGTCTTTATATGCAGAGAGAAGCAGTTTTGTAATATCTGCCTTCCTGTACATTGCCAAATGCACCTATCACTCTATTTCACCTGTCATGCGGATACATGAACATTTTGCGTTTAGTTAACATAAGTAACCTGAATCACAAATACGTGACCCTATCATAGCTCTTTTATTTTAGTTTTAACGGCTTTACAGTCTCTTATTGTCAATGGAACAAGGGTATAAGCTCTGAACGGATTGCAGTATAACTTTTTTTTCAACACCGTAATTATGAATGGTGTCCAGTTCACTCCTCGGAGGATGAATTGGTGCATAAAGTGGCAGAATAAGTGCAGATGTGATGAAAAATCACAGTATGGTATGATCAAAGTTAGATGAGAGAGATAAATGAGGCAGGCCTCTGAAAACTCCCCCAAGAAAATCTTGTCTTTTTGGCCTCTTTCCACAATGCTGAATCTGCAGCCATTCTACAGAAATCTATTGAACACATGTGAAACTGAAGCTCGGCTGTCAAAGGTTTGCATCTCTAAATATATCTCTGCAGATTAATCTGGCAGCGAGTTTCTTTCCTTCCCTGGTTCTCTGGGATGCTTGGCTGTGTGAAAGGTGTTTGAGTGAGTGGCTTATCAAGAGAAACAGGCGACTGTGGCCGGTAATATTTCCGTCTCTACGGTGACAGGTCTGACTGAAAGAGAAAAAGAGCATGGATTGGTGACCCTCACCTTTACCTTAAGCTGAATGAAATTGCTAGTCTCGTTATTGCTTTGTAAGCACAACGCAAAAGACCCATTGCTCTCAGGCATTCATTATGAGGCGAATGTTAGAAGTTTACACGCATACATATTTTGTGTAGTCTAATGTTATTTGGTGCTGCAGGGAAACTATTTAAAATAGTTTTTTTCTTCTTCCTGGTGTTTGCACAGTGAATTGGGTTTTATGTTATGCAGAGAAATTATTTGGCGGTTTAGCACTGCTCTGCTTAGCTCTTTTTGCATGGTTTTACAGTGATCTGACATCTGCAAGCATGTTGCCGCTACAACTGTCTTGCTATCTAAATTCACCTTGCACTTTGTGGGACATAAATTAATCAGTATTTTAAAGGGTTTGGTTTTCACCGTGTGAATGAAATAAAAATGTAAATGGCCTTAAAAAACAACAACTAGAAGAATGTTCCAGCATCAACAGTACCACAGGACTGAACTTTATACAATGACTGGAGCCTACTTACCTAATTAATATTCAGGAGCTTGAGGATAACATTTGGGATCCTCTTTCCTAATGCCATTCACAACTCATTTTGTGGAATGCCATGTCATGGTTCATCGTTCATGAGATGAAAAAAAGATCATGAATAATTCAATTGTGTGAGCATGGAATGTGTTGACAAAATCAAAATCCAAACATAGCATAACGTTTTGTGGGCATTCACACAAAGACAGTCAAACCCTGAGATTTTTTAACCTGAATTGTTTCACATAAGTCTGTGTGAAATGTAAGCTTGCGACCGATTTTGTCTTTAGATGTTGTCTTTAAAATGATTTTTATTTGACATTGTTATTATTTAATTAATTATTCATTCCCTTTTCATTTATTTATAATTATCCACTGAACTCATTGATCATTTGCAGTTCCTTCACAAACCCCAGGGATCTTGAGGGATTATGTAATGTTTAATGCACTTCATGTTGTCAATGTGATAAACAAGTTAGATCAAAAGTAAGTAATCAATAAGCAGTCTGATTATATAATGTAATATATAATATAATGGATTACTTTTTGCCCAACACTGCCTAGGTACTACCAAATGTCCTGAGATTTCTGACTCTAATAAGGATGGTGAATTGCAATAGTGTACCTTACTTATATATACTTTGTTACCTTTACTTAGTTTTTATACTTACTAGGATTCATTAAGTTACAGGTAATTTTTGGCGAGTAAAATGACTTACTTGCTGCTATGAGTAAGCTTTACTAAGAATATTCAGGTAGCCACAACAAAAATAATGACATTAATTCACAAGTGGGGGGGGGGTTTATGCGCTTATGTGTTGGTAATGTACAACAAAACAACAGAAGAAGTAACATAGAGGCGCATGAGAGCAAGCAACATTAGAATTTTCACGCTGAGATTAGTGTCTGAAACCGGGAAGAAGGAAACTGCCACTGGATAAAGACTGATTTCTACAAAAAAAATATAAGGTAAGCTTAAAAATGTGTGTGTGTAGAAATTTCAAAGTATATTTCAAGAATATGCTTTCAGCAGGTTTTAAAGCCGATGTTTATGTGCCACTGATATATTTTTATTTACTAAGAGTTAATTAGACCAATAGTAATATGTGTTCCCGCTATAATTTTATAACAATGTGATGCTTTATTCACTTTTTGTGTTCAAGTGGGTTTTTTTCAGTTTAAAATTTTATATATTTTTAAGACATAACAATATATATTTTAATACATACAAATCATTTACATTTCGTGATTATACTTTTAAGATTTATTAGCTTTTTGTCTTTCAGTAATTGGAAATAGAAATAATATAAAATGCTGCTTTTGAGTTGGTTTTATGGCTAAGACCTCAAATAGATGTGTATAGAAATGCTCATTTTCTTTCTTTCTTTCTGTTAAGCATGCAGATATGCAGAAATAAATATTGTCACAACACTTGTGGAACTTTTAACTGAAGAATTATTTTTCATATTTAGGACAAAGGCCTTCTCTGAACAGCGTCTCATCACACAGACCTTAGTACACTGGAGGTGAGCTATTTTATTAGCTGTTATACCCAGCAGTTTTTACTTCATGAACACTGCTACACTTTAGTTGCAATTTTAAAGAATTTATTGCGGATGCAGTACACCTGTAACCACTATATATTTTTTCCAGATTTAAGAGAACATTTTACATCCTGCAACCCCTAAAATGTATGTTTCTACTTTAATTATCTAAAATATTTTTAAATAAACAATGATGACTTCTTAATTGGAACTGACAAATATCTGTACTGTATTTTTATGTTTTAAACCTTACTTGTATCTTTTTTTACTTCTAGAACCCAGATGTGACAAAACTGCACACCCATTTACTTCGTGACTACCTCAGATACTTCTACAACCAACCTTTGTAAGTACTTTGTTTAAGTTACATCTTAAACAAATACATAAATGTGTGAAAATCAGTTTTGTTTTTGCTGTTATATCATTATGATGTTTGCAGTAAGATTCATGTTGATTATATAACTAGTTGGGCCAAACTGTTCTATGAATGGTAGGGAGCCATTTTAGTTATATTTCTACTTGGTTAGGCATTGGTCTGATTACAAACCAGTCTTGATGTGAATTCTTAAACGCACTGTGCTGTAGAAAGGCTGGAGCGATGTCGCTGCTCAGGATTGGTGGCTTGTCTTTTGCCTAGCCTACAGTTTCTCTGGGTAAACAGATATTCAGTTGAAGGATATAAATTTTATTTTTTTGTTCCCTCTATTTTTTAAATGTCTTCATTTGTGTTCAGAAAATAAAAGTTGATCATCCACATTTCCCTACTAATATTGTATATATTTTATTCTTTACAGGTGTCTGATGTTGATGCAGTCCTGGGCACTAGTGTCTGGGGTTCTGACTTTCACTGAAGATGAAGTACTTCTCCAGTTTTTTGTTTATCAAAAATTGTTAATGCTACATTCAAAAAACTGTTTACAGAGTTGGGTCATCTGACTTTGTTTGG